>JANFAE010000127.1:0-247804 GCA_024613145.1 Pisolithus marmoratus
GCATTTGCCACCTGTTACCTTGCATTATGTCTTTCCGAGGGAAAGAGATGAGAGCCCTCCCTTACCTGAAACAGTAATTACTCTCCGAAGGGTCTTCCATCCGGATCAAAGCGCGATCGACCAGAGTTCATGTGCGGATCCCTGCTACCCCCCAACTTCTAATTGTGGTAGACCCTCTCCCGATCAATCGCCGTTATCCCGTCAGAACCACTGACCTCCCCCCCACACTCCGATGACCCGCCCACCAATGAAACTCAGCCCCGTAGTCAGGGTAAGTCTATAGCACTGTTACTTCTAACGCTCAACCTGACCGTAAAGCACGCAAAGGAAACCCGACACATGGACCTGGGAGGTCTTTGATTCCAGTGCCTCCAGGGACATTGTCCAAGCCTGGTATTGGGAGGCTATACTCTGAGGTCAGCACTGGGTTGGGAAGATAAAAAATATAAATCTGTCCAGGTAATGGATTCCGTACCGAGTCCAGCGTAATCAGTGCTGATTAGTATCAGAAAGCTCTTCATGAAATTGCCAAGAGAGTATTTGACATGTCGCTGCCGATGCACAAGCAAACCTCAGCAGCGGTAAACTCATTCTGCCGGAAGGTGAGTGCTATTTCAGGACCATGGCCAGTCCCAACTAACCCCAAAGTAGGCAGCGGAGCAATTCCCGTTCCTGAATGAATATGAGAACTACTGGCCAGCCCGCATTTTGCTACTATGTACTTAAAAAACCGGCCCAAAACAGGGCGTGAAGTAGCATAATCATCACAAGGCACGGTCACCCGGTCCACTGGACCCGTATTGCGTCAGAAAAGTTACCATGGGCGAAGATCCGATTGTATGCGTGGATCGGCTGTAATATGTATGACTTGTACCGGTACGCATCATTAGGTAGGCCTTTCTCTTGCTTTTACTGGATCCGACGAACTCCTGAGAATGAAAGGGATTCAAAGAGACAAAGAAAGGTAAACGACTTTAAGCAATTGTCATGCACGATCCAGCTCATGACAAATCCCCCTGCCCTTCCCCCCCGTTTTTCATTTGCTTGTATGGAGTCTCATGATACCATCCTTCCGCGTCTAGTCAACCGCCACCTGCATACCCAGAATACTCAGCGTAACGTTGTTCAAGTGCCACCCCAGACCCCAGTTGCTGCATTTCTTATCGATCTTTTCCAACGTATTCACGAAGCGAGACTCGTTCATGATATAGTATATATTTTTCCCATAGTCGTGGAGAGGGGAAACTGACTTTCTGAGCAGCTGGTAGAAGAAGCACTGGCAACGCTTGCTGGGATGTCGGAGGAAGTCCATGTGCGTCGTTTTGTTACTCATTCTCATGATATTGGATTAACAGCCTCACGTAGAACATACCATTAACAATTGTGATAAAGACATCCCAAGAATCACAGGTTGGCCGTGCACATGCGCTTGCTAGTTAAAATCCACTGAAACCTTCAACAGTCATCCAGTACCCACCAACCGCAACCCGACTCTGGAAGCGATGCTACGCAGGCACCGCGCCGTGGGGGAAGGCTGGCACTGGTCACAACTGCCTTCTTTTTTGCCTTGATTATGCTTTACTTGACCGTTATGACTATATGTGACAAGAATGGACATGAGTTCATATGTAATGTCCATGATTTCTCGTTACAGATCGCGTTCCAATAGTTTTGCAATCGTCTATCTATGTAACCCTACGACGTGCGTGTATAGATGTCCACATATTTTGTTACGGCCAGAGGCTTGATTCAGGCTCCATTCAATCGTCGCCACACCCTCAATTCAATTGTACATTTGCGATATGCCCTACACTCTACATGTCGACACGTCCCGATTCGAGCACATTCTTGCAGAAAGTCCACTGATGCCTGGCCAGAACGACAGGCATATATGCAGTTGTCATGTATATGGCTGTCATCGATTTCAAGTCACTGATCCTCACACCCAACAGATTAGCTCGGGGCGGTGGATTAGTTATTCAACCTGGAGACGACATTTGAAAGAGGAGGAAATGCGGGTCAAACTACAGCAAAGCAGGGAGGACGACGTTCCACTTGAAGCAAACCTTCTCGCAGCAACTCTGTCTGAGCAGCACGCCGAAGACAGTGTCCTCTCATCACGCTCCGTACAAATCCAACATGCCTCCAACAATCCATCAGGTAAGTTGGTTACCTCATATGATAAACGGTATCCAAAGATTCATGGAAATGTAGACCGAACCCCGCAGGTTGAGCCTCATGCAGCAGACGTTGACATGGTTGATGTTTCGCAGATGTCTCGTAATATTGATGACGATACTCACGCTGCGCACGAAAGTGAGTATTGTGGATATGAGTTTATGTTCCTTATCCTGACTATATAAAGAGTTGAGTTTATTGGCCGAGTACCGTGAACTCTTTCTCTCACAGAAGAGTTGCTTTCCACCAATGCGACCCTCATTTTTATCCAACCACCGGAACCTTCATCATCTGACACACCGGGGCCTCTGCATAGGAAGAAAAGCGCATTGTTTCTCGCTCACCAATCTGCCATCGAGAAGACCGTTGAACTGGTCGATTCTGTATCAAGTCAAGATGATGACACCGTGCGAACTGCTAGGCGCAACCTTATACGAGAGATACAAGATTATCAAAACTTCCTAGATCGTATGATTACCCAAGAATGGCTGAGGAAGAAAGCTGAAAATGTCAAGCTAAACTCATATCTAAGGTCGATTCTTCCTGAGTTAGTTGAAAATCGTAAGTTATCGTTCTATAATGTATGGACTGCGCACTCATTATAGAAGGCCATCACCGCTACAGTACGGAACAGCTGCATAAACTAGCATCCCCCCTTGTAGCGTGTATGATTACTGCGATCATTCTACACATATTGGCCGGCGTGTCCCGCGAACATTCTAACTTCGTTTTAGTGGCTATCCGAGCGGTGGTATCTCTGGCACTCCTTACCTTCACAGGTGCTACCATAACTGATAAACTGGCGAAGCATACACTCCATGAAAAGATTCAGTCGTTCCTTTCTAATTGGCCTTCCGATATTCGTGCAGCGATTAACAAGTTTGACCTCGAGCCATCCTTGCTGGAGTACGTATGCTGTAAACGGTGCTTCTCTCTCTATGATCCCCATGAATATCCATACAACGGAGAGCTCAGCTGTCCTCCCAGCTGTATGTTTCGTGAGACTCCTGCTAGCGACGAGTGCACGACGCGACTGTTGGATGTCAATGCCGATGGTCACCCCAAACCCCGCTGCCGTTTCTTTTATCAACCACTGTCATCTTGGATCGGACGGCTCCTTGCACGGCCGGGCTTCCCAAATGTCTTACGAACATCTCTCGATCAACCCGTCGGTCAGATGAATGACATATGGGATGGCGAAGTCTTTCGATCCTTCAGAGGACCAGACGGGAAACCATACCTGGACGTACAATACGATAAAACTGACTACAGGCTTGTTTTCAGTCTCTTCATTGATTGGTTTTCACCTTGGGGTAGCAAAAAGAACGGACCACATGCGTCTGTCGGAGTTGTCTACATGATATGCTATAACTTACCACCACACTTGCGCTACCGAATCGAAAACGTCTACATCGCCGGCATCATTCCGGGACCGAACGAGCCATCTTTGCACCATCTCAACCATATACTATGCCCTCTTGTCAATGACTTGCTCCAGGGTTGGGAACTGTGGGTTTCATTTCACACAAACTGCCATCCACGAATTCGGGTGTATCGTCCGCTGTGCTCTTATACCCCTCGTATGCTGATTTACCTGCCTTGCGCAAAGCACTCGGCGCTATTGGACACCGTGCGACACGTTTCTGCTCGTTTTGCTTGCAGACCAAGAGTCATATCGCAGAATCTGACGTCAATACTTGGGGTCGGCGCAGTTGGCAGGAACACCTCCGGATTGCAACGAAGTGGAGAGACGCCGCCACAGAGACCCTGCGTAACACGATATACCTGACACATGGGATTCGCTGGTCCGAACTACTGCGTTTGCCGTACTGGGACCCAACTAAGTACCAAGTCATCGAGGCTATGCACAATCTCTTTTTGGGCGAACTTCAGCACCATTGCCGTCAAGTTTTCCGCATGAACGCTGATGCTGACAGGGAAGAGGGTGGTGTTTCACTACACTCTCCGGAGGAACAACAGCGGCAGTTGGATGCGGCGATTGCAGCCGTCCGCAAGGGTTTCGCGAACTGCATTGAACCGTGTCTGCAAAGGCTACGTCATATCTCTAGCCCAGGCCAACAATGTGAACCCTCTTGCCGACAGAGATATTGATCTGGATCCACTCCGGCATGATGGGGACCAGTCAGTGACCAAAGCTACGTATGCCGAGGCACTCTTACAATGGGTAAGATGTCATTGTATATCTTGTACCACCGCCATGTCACTAAAAACAATTAACGTAGTACACAGACCACGATGGCCCCGAAATCCAGTGTCCACAAACGTTCCCTCGTCCAATTGCCGACCTCTCAGTGGCTTGGACCGATGCGCCGAAAACTGTCATCTTAAATGGTGATGTTCTGAAGGAGGTTTGGGCGGACATGTCGGTGACCACCCTCCCAACTTGGATATCTCGTGCTCCACACAATTTTGGTAGTGCAAGTCATGGGAAATTGAAAGCAGATCAGTGGAGGACGGCGTGTATGATCAATCTCATCATCACGCTTTGCAGACTATGGGGCAAACCGGGCGCGCCTCAGCGGAATACTAACATCTTGAAAAACTTCCTTTCCTTGATAATTGCGATCCGCTTCGCTACAATGCGATCGACTTCAGAGGAACGCATTGCAGTTGTCGAAGAATATTTCAAGTTTTACTTGAGGAGTCTTGTCAGCATCTTTGGCGAGGGATGTTTGGTCGTGAACAATCACTTGTCGCTCCACATAGCGGAATGCTTACGCGGATTTGGACCCGCACACGGGTGGTGGGCGTTTCCGTTTGAGAGGTTTAATGGAATCATGCAACACTACAAGACTAACCGAAAACTAGGTATAGACTATTCTATTGCCAGGGGACCTGTTGACTAACCAAAGAATTGCAGGTGACGTCGAGCTCACGTTCATTCACACATTCTGCAGGGGTGGTAACCTCAAGGCGCTTATGGCTTCGGATGGCCTTCCAAATGCGCTGGGCACTCTCCGCCCCATCATCCAGGAATACTTCGGAAAGGACTTCAGGGGCAGTATTCTTACTGATCTCCTTGCCCTCACCCCTGAGAGTCCCAGCTCTACTCACGAAGGCAGTGATAGACCACGGATCGACAACAAGCGTCTTACTCCACTCCCCAATGATATATACGTGGCATTACTGCATTGACTCAATAGCGATTCTCCTATGCTACGTTATCGCTCATACGCAGATCCCTTCAAAGACCATACCAGATCATTGGAACCAAATGCGCAATTCCAGAAGAGTGTGCACTACAAGGGAGTGGTGTATGTGGCCGCATCCCAACATGTCGGCAATAGCTTCATCTTTTTCCAGCACTCTGGAAGCCCTCACGCTGGCCAAATTCAAGAGATCTTCAGCCATACACGAGCCGCCATGGACCTGTCTACTGTGACAGAGTTCTACTGCGTTGTGAAGCCATTGCGAGAGCTAGGGGAAGCTGATATTTCCCTTGATCCATACCGCCATTACCCCCTGCTCGACGTTCGCTTGTGCTATGATGAATATGACCCCATCATTGTCATTAAATCGCAGGATATAATCGCACATTGTGCTACCTGCCCATATGCTGACCCTATACTAACTCGCAGTGCCCGTGTAGTGCTCTCATTAGACAGAGTGAGTACATTTAAATCATTACGATACACATGACTCTAACTATGGTGTAGAGCTAACTTGGCCGGATGAACGTATATGTTGCATCAATTACTCCGAGAATTGGAGGATGGAACTAGGGACACCTAGTTTAAACCCTAGTACGATGAGAAAAGAGTGTACGAACCAGCTGATTTGTTACGCCATCGCTCCTTTCCAAGATAAGTCGCACGAGTCTTGCGTGTCACCCATGTGGGGTCACTTCCAGCACGGATACTCAGCCGATAATCGCTAAGTATGGGGTGGATATGACCATCGCCAATGTCAGAAAGCCATTGAGCACTGTTCCACAGCCAGATGCTCGTATCACCATTGCTACACTTTTGAATGAACAAGTCCCCGACCATAGGATGTAGACCACCAGGAGGATGTAACAAGGGTTTGTCACTGTCATATATGTATCGACCAACAGTAGAGTCGACCCCTTGAAGCTTGGTCTCGCGCCGTGGAGGAATTTGTGGAGGTTCCAGAGAAGGATCCCCATTCTCACTAAGACATGCATTAGTTGCGTCAGGGTAAGAGTAACCGACAGACCCACCCGGTTGTACCTCTCCGGACTACGGCCGCCAGTTGAGCACACTCTTTAGCTGGACGGGTGAGCCCCGGGATACAATCTTTTGACGCGCCCTCCTCGCTGCTGGTGTTAGTAGCCTGAGCGTTAAGATCACGGTCAACACTCATAGGACCGTTCTGGTTACTTTGCAGTACCTTAATAAGCCGCCCTACACGGCATGAAATACTAAACCTACCTTGCTGTACTGTTGACGCGAGATTCGGGTAATACTGCTACCTCAGGCAGACACACCGGAAAACGTCGCTGGTGGACAAGGACAGTCTTCGGTAGAACATCAGCAACTATTAACAAAACAGTGCTTACAAACCTACGTCGTACTCCAAGTTCTCTCGGTAAGTTTCAATACCTCCCGCTTTCGGTGGTTGATACCTGTGGAACACTTGACGGTGAACTGGCACAGTCTGGGTCCATCAGTGACCAGATAGTGGATGTACAATGAAATACACACATCCTGCTCAACACGCCTAATGGGGCAATACGGAACCATTCGATGCTGATGGGGGTGATCATATTTAACATTTCTGGGAGCTTTCATCTTGAGAGAACTAGTATACGGAAAGTGACCACATTGATTTCACTCACTTTATAGGATTGCAGAAAGAGCGATTCGGTGTTTTCCACAAAATCATGGGGAATCATGGCGAGTCTTTCAAAGGGATTTGAGTTGTTTGTTGGACCAAGAGGCTTTTAGAGCTTGGAGACGACAAAAAGTATAAGAGCTTGGAGACAACAGAAAGCAGGAGGCAGTGCTGGCTGACACGTTAGTAACGTACTGAAACAGGAAAGAGTGTCATGATATTTCGGGAACTTCCACATCATACTCATGAATGAAAGTCTTTCACTCTTTGAGGCCCTCAAGTGGCAAGGAGGTCATAAAATGAACGAAACCACCCAGGTCTGGTGTTTCGTCTCTATCGCTCCTTTTCCTTCTTCTCTACGACCATGTGTCTTCAACACCCACGTCGATCGTCCACTCGCAAGCCGCCATATGATCGCACCAAGAGTCATAGCTACGGCCTACGTACACGAGCATCGAGGTCACCACGATCCCCCACTCCCGATTCGTTAGTTACCTCTTCACCTTCCGCGTCCTCGTCGTCTTTGTCCGCATCATCCTGGTCCCCCGTTTCAACTGCTCCTACAACGCCTCTTTCGTGCACCTCAGCATCAGGGCCACTATCTCCCCTGGAGAGCAGAGTCAGAGAAACTATTGAGGTAGGCATTCCTTGGATGTGCGGTGTTATAAACAGCCCTGATTCCCCCAATTAGAAAATTACAGAAGTTACCCAACTTCTTGACATAGAGCTCAAAGCATCCCGCCAGGTCCGTTCACTTGTGTGCAACTGTATTTTTTTTCTCAGTCAATTTACGTTCCAGGAGCGAGACAAAGCTATGGCAGAGCTGGCGAGGGCTAGAGATGCTGCTGACTTGCGTGTGGCGGAGATCTCTGAGCTAAAAGCCTTCTGCGACACTGTATGTTCTTCCTAATCTATTTGAGCAAATATGATACTCATCCAGACCGCTTTCCAAGGTCATTCAGGCAAGAGACGAAGCGTTCAAGTGCAGTGCCTGTCGATTGCCTTGCATACGTCCATTTCTGTGAGTGACCGCTATCGTTTTATGACGATTAGGCTTATCAATTATAGGACTCAGGAATGCCACCATTTGTTCTGTCTACCCTGCCTTCACCAGCACTTTCAGGAATGCCTCCATCAACAACTGAAATATCGAGTAATACCCGCCCACCTCGGCATCAGCAAAGCACCCCTGTACACGGCCATGATGCTCTCAGCATTGATTGCAGAAGACGTAATACAACTTCTTCTATACCATTGCCCGGCATGTAGTGCACCGGTGTGGGAAAGTCCAAAGGAGCTCCGTCCTTTAACACAGATTGTGGAGGCTTTGAACGGCGTCCTTGGAGCTCCCACTCAGGCGACGGAAGTAGAGAGCGTAGATGGTGATATCTGGGCTGGCGTTTTCCCTAGCGGGCATCGTACACGTTCTTGATTCATACATCCTGAGGATGTTCGTCAGATACCAACGCTTCTATAATTACTGCTCTAGTGGTTCTTGAGTATCGTCAAAACTACTAGCACAATTTGTACGATATCAAACATAGGAAATATTGGTTTAACTGACTGGTAGCGTAAGTCTCAGAATCGGTGGGATTACCTACTGAGGAGCCTGAGCTCCCCTGTAGTGCCACAATTCATTAGGTTGATGGTCATATGGCCCATCGTAGCAAGGTCACCACTAGTCACCACTAGTACTAACGATCAACTATATCCACTACCGCCGTAAAACTGACTCTAAGTTCAGCTTCTGAATTGATGTCACTTCAAGAAGACCTATCCATCAATAGACTTGTACACTCTGATTCCGCGTTTCAGCTATGATTCTCTAAGATAACCCACGTAAGGCGGACTTATTCCTCCTATAGTAATGTCGCACCCACTTCTCAAGAAGGCATACCCCATCGTAAGCACAGTCCATCCCGTCTCTTCAGTCGACATCCACCACTACAAAACCCCTCTTATTCAACATCCCTACAGAGGCTAGTATGGGAACCGGCGGCCAAGGACGATCTCTGATCGGCGGGCCATGGCACCCCCACCCAACGAGACTCAGCACCAGCGGGAATCACGCATCCGGGCTCAGCAGGAGGCAAAGTGTCTCGGACACCATCGACGAGGAATTCAGTAGACAACGTGTGTCCGAAACCTATCAAGATTCTACTCCTAGGTGCGCAACGTGCTATTCGCTCAGCCCATCGTCGACGCTGACCCTCGCACTCCCCCAGGCTAAAGTGAATATGGTGCATCGGCTGACTGACTGCTTTTGCCTATTCCGTGCCGAGAAGGTGTACTGGCGCAGTATCATACAACTCAATGTTGCCCAGTCCGTCCTCGCCATTCTGGATATCGTATCCAGAGCGCATGCGGTGTCTCACTCATTCTCATCTCGCAGCTCATCCAGCCAGTCCTCCTCAGGCCACGTCTCACAAGCTCCTCGTCCCAACATTAGGTCAGGAAGTCTATCCCCCACTCACCGCAGACCATCTCAAACTCAAGATGCGACTGGCACCTCTGGGTCAAGTGGAAGCAGCTCTTATCAGCAAAATCCCCCCTTTTCCCTCCCGGTCAAATCTCCTGAGCAGATCATTCGTTCCTCCATGAAGTATGCATCAACTCAAATTCGGGTTAGATGAGCATCTTAAGCAGGATAATGGGCGACGGGGACAATCGGAAGAGTTGCGAAACAGCAGATATGATAGACTGGGCAGACCCGCGTGTGCCAAAGTCATGAAACGACTTTGGTCAGATCCGATCATCAAGAGATTGATGGAGGTTGAAAGAACGAGATCAGAAGAGTTGTGGTATTGTAAGTTTTTTCCCTCGTTCACGTTGACCCCGTCCGATATGATACTTCCTAGACTGTTTAGAGTGCAGATGACGTGCTTCATTCACGGATAAAGACTGTCGACGTATCCGAACACCGTTTCTCAGACTTACAAGATTGTGCTCAAACCATACAGAGCCGGCGCAGTTACAGAAAGTGGCTGTACTCCATCGCCGTTGAGACTTTTTGTGAGTTGATTCGACATCCTACTCTGCAAGGTTAATGCTGCGTTACTCATCGAGTGTTTGTTAAATCTCGCAGATGTAATGCAAACTTCCGTATTTCGGGGGGAGAAGAGAACGTTCTGAAGGTAATGTGCTTTCCCATGATATGCTTTACATGGCTACTTGACCCGACAGTATCGCACGCAACCACATACATATCAACCTCACCTGAGACGGGATCGAAGACGAACTCGACAAGTTTCTTATTGGCCTCATTCAGTCGGCTTATAATACCAAGAAGGTCGCGTGTGAGATTGCGCTCACCGCAGTATTATCGACATGAGCTGGAAAGGAGGGCCGGGCGTCAGAAGAAGCACTTTCGACGCCCCGAGATCACACTGGTTTTCATCGCTGATTCTTGGCCGGATAATTTTATCCTCTTCACCATAGGTTGGACGCAGTGTACAAACGACATGTGTGAATGGGGTACGAGGCATAACAAATATATAGTCACATGTCACATTGTCACAAGTGGCGTGTCAGTGCAGCGCCAGTGAGGAGAGCAGAGCAGGTGCCCGTGCAGAGCAGAGCAGAGAAGTTGTCCCACTAAGGTACCTGAGCGGGCGCCGGCCAAAAATCAACCAGGTCATTATGTAGAAGTCAATGAGTTGCTAGGTCAAGACAATGCACCGTGCATAACAGTGGCACACCGTGGAAATTACCTGAAGTAAAAGCACGCGTAAAAGCTCGGCTTATCCTCATGTCCGTACTCCAAGTAAATCCACTAAACAATGGCGGGAATTCCGAAATTATTATCTTAAATAAAATATACATATGTGCCCTGGTGAAAGCCAATCCCGTCTTTAAATTGTGTCTGTGCTTTCTCTGGGTCGCGGCACAGCTCATTACTTGGGGTACAATACTGAATTTAGAAAGGCTGAAACATGGCAATGACTTTGAGTCAGGCCTGTGAAGTATACCTTGCCACTCGAAAGTATTAAGTTGAGATTACCTCCAGCTTCCAGAACAACTGATTGCCGGCCAGTAGTTTAAGTCACAGTACAGTAGAGTCTTAACAGATGTACATTTTTTTACCTGACCTAGCAGTCACTGAGCTGATAACAAATCATCTGGGTTTCAACTGGGCCCATGCCCATGGTGCCTAGCAGCAATCCATCGACGATTGGATGCAATCATCTGCTGACAAGATCAAATGCTCAGACACATCGACCATCTGGAGAGGCAGGTAGCGCAAATTGATGGCTGCATACCACCCCCCATGCCAGAGCCAATTAATGAGAGGATGCAAACGTTCGAACAGGAGTTAGCAGACACAAGGTGGGATGTGATGGCACTCACCGGTGAAATGGAAACACTCCATGTCCATCTTCATGGCACACTGCAGGTCCAGGACAATGTGGGGGAGGCTCAGGATGAGGACCTCATCGATCTTCTGGGGCCAGATGTGGAAGTGGATGCCACCATAACTAGTGGAAATGAGGTCACCACTCTACAAGGAACTCCCCCCACTCAATCATGCGAGGCCAATTCAAGCACATCCATAACAGTGGAGGAAAGTAGTGCTGCCATTCAAGTCACTGAGGAGCAGGGAGATGCAATAATGGAGGAAGTACATTAGAAGGTAAATATATAGTACATATATTTCATTTAATTATGTCCTTCACATATAATATACTACATATACATCTAGTGTGGATTGGGTCACCATTGCCACAATTCAACTGTGATTGTGGAGTAAGAATATGGCGGGCCAGGTCACCATAGGAAGATTGTCAAGCTCGTCATGTCCACTGATATCAGTGTTCAGTATCCCCAAATTTGTTATTGTCCATCGCAGCCAAGATCTGCACCACCATGACAGTGATTTCATATTGCATGTCAAAGTACAAGCCTCCAACACCTCCTTGCTGCAACTCCTGCAATTCAACTGTGATTGCGCAGTAAGAATATGGTGGGCTGGGTCCCAATAGGACGATCTTGAATCTGCTCATATGCACTCACATCAGTAGTCTGTATCCCCAATTTTCATACTGTCCATCACAGCTGACACCTGCACCATGATGACTGCAATTCAAATGAGGCAGTAAGGTTCTTGTCTATGATAGCCACCAGAGATAAATTCAAATATGCAATTTCACATCAAACTTAATGTCACAGTCAGACCAGGATAATGGCATATAGCAATTTCAGTTTTTACAATGAGGGCTCATGCCATGATTGATGACAAGGCAGGTCACAAGGTGGTTCTTTTGGACCTCTGTGTGGGAATTTTGCAGCCAATGAATAGCACCCACATCCTGCCAGTACTGAGTGCCCTATTCAGAGTAGACCAAATGTGTATTAGCTTTGCCATGATACAATGGTGCTCTCAGAAGCCACTGTGATAAGGCTGCCATTGGTGCTCATCATCATCAAAAATCATATTTATCCATTGGCATACAGGGCATAACAGCTAATTCTTACCCACATCCTGTCAATACAAGTAAGCCCCATTAAGAGTAGACTGAACATGTATTTCCTTTGCTGCGATACAATGGTGCTCTCGGAAGCTACTGTGATAAGGCCGCCATTGGTGCTAATCATCGTCAAAAATCATATTAATCCATCTGAATACGAGGCATAACAGCTAATTCTTTAGATTCATCTCCTGCCATTTCAATTCAGCTCGCTTGGCCAGCTGATCATATACAGCCTGCTGCCTTGCAGCATAACAGGCAGCCCCATGGACCCTTGCAACTCGCATTTCCTTGTACCTCTCATTCCAACAGTGTGTATGATATTTGAAATAGTGGGTAACCCATTGAAATTCTGACATCAATAATTCTTCTTCCTCTTCCCAGCGATCCTTTCCAGCCTTAGCATGGAGCCAGTGCATATGGTAGACTGTGGATGGATTGCAGCTGAGCCATAAAACCATTCCATATGGAAATACATACACTCTGTTAGCCAGCTCTTTGAATTGGTATCCCTAGGGATATCAATTGTCCAAAACCAGGGAAGTTGGGAAGCACAGTGGTAATGTGCACCCTGGGTAAATGCTGCGGTACTGGTTGCCAAATCAGAGTTTATAAGTTCCTGGTAGTGGTCAAGGATATCCCAGGAAGCTCCGAGCCAAATCATGGAATCCTGGCACCATCTGTAAATCATGGCATATTGTTTGATGGAACAATCAACGGAATGGATCATTTGCCAGGCCTGTGTCCTCATTGAATAGTTCGTTGCAGGTCTCACAACACTCTTGAATATCACTGCTTTGTCTGCCAAAGCAAGGCACAAGCCATGCAATGCATCATTGGCCTGTCCCATGTGCAGCTTCAGCTCCATGTCTGCCAGTTGATGAACCCCCATGGATTTGCATTCATCCATTCCAAATTTAGATGGAAGTGGCAGAAATGATGGTGTCTGTCCAATGGGTGTTTCCACGTCGAGTATATCGTCCACACCACCATTGCTTTCTCTGCCATTGGAGAATGTTTCCTCCTCCCCCAATGTATCTGTTGCAACTACTGCATCCATGCCATCAAAGGTAAGTTCTTGCTCCAAAGGATGTGCCATCCTCAAGTAAATTCTTCCATCTGTGATAAATCTTGTCCACTCTGCTGTCAATCTATCCTTGCACCACGCTATCACTAGTCGTTTGATTTCAGATGGATTCTTTCCAAGACCCTGTGTTTGGATTGTCAGTATGATTTCCACCTCCTCAATTTGCAGACTGCAAGTGATCCAACTGGCAGCACCATGGTCTATCCCCAGTTGTTTAGATTTCTCCAATAAGTCAAGTTCCACAGCATGCACTGTTGGGGCTTAAGAAGCATTACAATCATTATATTATGCAGAGTTCAGGGAGTGGTACCTCTCTTCAATTACATTTCAAAGGTATCCATCACTGATGGATCATGAATATGTTCATTCAGTGTGGCTTCCTCTTGCTTCTTCCAGATCATCTGTTGTGCAGGTGTGACTGCTGCATCCAACCTATCAAAGGATTCTCGAGCCAATACAACAGAGGCCCACACTGCCTTAAGCTTCCATGATAGGCTGTCAACTTTGCACAAATTAGTCAATCCTGTAATGCCCACCATTCAGGCACCTACTCATTCGAATCATTTTCATGAAATTGGAGTCATTCATTTGGAAGTCCAATAGTTCTTGCTGATGTGGTGCTGTCATGCCGTGAGTTGATGCTGACACTATGTTTAAGGTGGACCACAAGGTCTTGATAATTTCACCATCCACCCAGCCTGACCCTTTGATAAACAGCAGTGAATATCTGGCATAACATTCTTTTCTGTGACTGTGAACGTGCCATGCACTGATTCCTGCTACAATGGTCAAAGCGGGTGGAATCTGCAAAAATCAGCTGCCATCAATACACCATCATAGATTCTTCATATATGTTCAATTTATGTTGTAGAAGCAGACAACATGTTTTATCCCAGTCATGTTGTACCCCAACACATTGGCCAAGGAATAGTCCATGTTTAGCTGCCTAAAACTTCATGAGCGGATGAAATTTGCATCTTTCTATCTCACCTTTCTCCTTTTTGAAAGTCAACCACAGAATGCAGGTAAAAGCAGCCATGCTGGGCACAGGCCATAGCACCTACTCCAGTAGAATTGAGTTTTCCCCAGCTCATACTGGCCTGACTGATGGCCTTATGATTGTTGCAAGTGGATTTCTTTAGTTTATGTCAATCAATGAGGCTTGAACTCATTTATGATATGTACCTCCATGATATGTGGAGTGGCTTTTAAGTATTCTTGATATCGTGGATTGGCAACCATAAAACTGCGACCATCCATCAACCACACCTGATCGTCTGGGTGCCTCTCATGCATGTGTTCTGCCTTGAAATTTCCATCCATTACCAATGTTCTTGTGTACTTCCAGCTTTGGAATGTTAGCCTGATGGGGTTCCTCTTATTTGCATACTTACTGATCCAAGTCAGCTGCAGGGCTTACATTAATTCCTGGTTGAGGACATGCCACACAAAATAGTGCCAAATCTCCCTCTGTCAACCAGTGTGTCTTGTCATGAAATCCACTCCATTTGAGCAGCTTCAGGACCTGCCATTGCTGCGCCACCTGCAAAAGTTCCTGGTATCGGTCCTGATCACATATATGTTCCGGTTCAGCTATCAGAATGATGGGATGGAATCCTTACTGCAACTAAGTGTGGAAACACACTGGAAGTCATCCAATGAAGCTTATTGTAATAATTCCTGCCAGATGTCCCACATTCTACATTGTCTCTCAGGAAGTCATCCAAGACTGCAAATGTGAACATGGTGCTTGGTCTTGTGAAGGTTGATGGACATAACTTTGAGCAGAATAGCTGCATGTGATAGCTCTCAGCATTAACACATTGGCAGGCTTGCACCAGCATAAAGTGGACCCCTGTGATGTTGACAATTGTCAGATATTTAGAACCCAGTGGGGGACGAAGGTGGAGGGGGATGTTGTCGATGTCTTCCCATTCCACTTCATCCATGGCTAGTGAGTCTATTGCTGTATCCCATACATTATGCCTTGCATTATCCAGGAACCCTGGCCCCATGGGGCTGCAGGATGTTTCCTGCTCATTCGCAGATGCAGATGGACAAGGGGCTCCACCATGGCCAAGGTGTAGTTGAAGGCCACTCTGCCAGCCATTATGTATATCTGGTCATGTTTGATGTCCATTACACTCACCATGTGCAGGGCTGAATTTTCAAAGAAGTCCCCAGTCCACTGCTGGATCCTATGGAAAGGGTTGGCTTCGTGCATGATCTGGCAGCAGTCTGTACAAAAGAGGGGCTGATGCATGCAATCTGGGCATCTGTACACCCCATCCTTTTGGCACACTTTACAGATATGGGGAAGAGGGGGAGCTTCCAACTCCAACAAGATGCGGAGAAAGCCCTCCTTTTGAGGTAGCCATTCATGGATATAATCATTCTGTGACTGAACTTCCAATATGATGGCATAAGTCCAACCTTTGAGTAGCTACATACCTTTTTCTGTGATAATCTCATGGGCTCTACTGGGGGATCGTTCATGTCAAATGTATTGTCTACTCCATCATCCGACTGAAAGTAGTGCTTGGATGGTGACATTGAATGTTTGGATGGTGAGGACGAGGGAAATGACTGTGCAGGGGTTGTCATGGCTGGTTCTTTGGTCGCAACTTCTACCAGTTGGGACCTATGCCGACCATTGGCTTTCCGTGTCCTTACTTCCAGCTGCTTCACCCAATGACCTGGGCTGGGACTGATCATTGTCACCCCCTTCCTTGTGTTTCCTTTGGCCATCTGGAGGGGATCAATAATGTTATTGCGTGAACTGTCCATTATCACTTAGTGGGTAGGTTGCATTTCCAGGGATCCTATCCATAGTATGATTGTGCCACATAACAACCTGTCAATCCTAACCAAATGAGGCCGAACCTCCCACCAAAATAGGAGTAGTCTGATGGCTGCACACGAAATGTCATGCAATAGATGAGATTGGGATACCATATGTGGCACAAAACAAATTCAAAAGACCCAATTTGGTGCAGGAAATTAGCTTCTGCACACCCAATCATTGCAGGGAAGATCAAATCAGGAAAATTTTGCAACATGTGATGTGCATAGCGACTTGATCCTCGGTTCAGAACAATGCATTCAAAACCAAGGCAGAAAAGTCTGCACTTTCAAAGACACCAAATTTTCTGCCTCAACCGCCCATGGATTCTCAATTTGAAGCTGACTATTACTACACAACCAATACCAATGGACAAGTTGCTGTGGATGAAGCAGGGGAGGTGTCAGCTATGGAGGCAGAAGGGCCAGATGGTGGCTTCGATGTAATGGAACTGGAGATACTTGCACAGAAGAGGAGGGAGTGGATGCAAGCAAGAAAAAAAGAGAAGCCAACAATCATGCAGGAAATATGCAGGGAGTTTGCAAAAATGGAGAAGCACTGCAATTTAAGGCTAGTGGAGTGGCAGGAAAAGGAGGAGGTATGGATATGCATTACTGCAGCATTCATGTCCATTTGAATCTTTCATCCTAGCAAATTTCTGCATGGCTTAAGAAGCCTCTCAGAACATGGAAGCCAGGTATAACCATCTGGTCTGCTTACAAGTACTCTGTTCGGTCTGTTGTCTGAGAACTATACCGCAACAAAATTCATCAAAAGCATGCTGTAGAGAATAGAGTGGAGAGACCCTGGGTATAGGTCAAAGGTCTCCTAGTGAGAAGAGAGGGAAGAATTCATCCCAGGGGGCTTGAGTTGCCTGGTGGAGGGTCAAAGTGTAGTGAAAAGACAGAAAAACACGCCCAGAAATCCAAATAAAAGCTGAGAGAACATCTACTGAGTGTCAGGGGATGGAGAACTATTATTCCGAGCTGTCTTCGTCTTAAATCTGGCTTTTTGTCCGAGGTAGCATGTCTGTTATTGTTTTTAAGTATGTACAGTATACTTCTAAGTGCTCACACAGGCTTACATAAGCCACAATGCGTGCAAACACTAAGTAAAAGACAAGAAAAGATAAAAGAAAACAAATCAGTAAGTAAAAACAACAAAATAAATGAAATATCCTGGTAGGGAGGATACTTTCCCTACAATGCACATATGAAGGATGAAGTCGGAGTACAGGGAAATACAAATGGGATTGATATGTATCAGCAGGCATTAACTGCCTTCATGCAGGAAGATCTCACCGATGAGCAGCTACAAGCAGCCCATGATATCATGGACAAATGGAATGGACCAGAGGGTCCAACACCAGAGGTACAAGCACGGTAATTTCTGCTTTGACCACAAGTGACACTTGCACTAATCATTGTCAACAGAAATGTGCAAAAGTATGCAGTCAAGTACATGTGTAATTTTGTGGAGGAGATGTGGAGGTATTGTGGGATGAGGATGGTTTGCTTGATGGGCTGGAAAAGTGACAATGGCACCATACAGGCATGCAGGTAAGTCCATATGATGCTCTGAAAATGTGGTAGTAATGACATTTTACACAGTATGGACTTCAACAGTGACATTGGGGGTGGAAGCAGTTTCAATAACATACATGCCCTCGATGCATCATGGAGGGATTACCTTGGTGTGACATATGAGAATCTAGATGTTGCTGGAGCAGCAGAGGTGGAAAACATCCTGGCCAATCGCCCCAGGGCCAAAAAAGGTGACACAGTGGAACTTGTCACCAATGAAGATGGTCAAATTTGGATTGGGGATCTGAAAGGGTGCAGCTGCGATTGCATACTTCAGATGATTTGTGTATTTCTCACTGCTCATTACCATGAGTTTGGAAATAGTATAGCTCGATCAAGGCTTACCAGTATTATGAAGGGTGGGCATGTGGAAGATGCTCTGCCACAGTACCATTCAAAAAATTGGGACAGTACCAGGCAGATATGATAGCACCTCGCCATCTCCCCGAAAATTTCACCTTTACTGTGGATCCTAGTCACATGTGGATGTCCACAGCAATGGAGCTGCTGACCTTCTGGCATGCATGGCAGGCATCTCATCCAGAGGATGTTTTTGCATTTCAAAAGTGGCTCAATCAGTCTGGCAAACTGAATTCACCCTCAGATAGAAGGGCACTGCCCCTCAACATTGCCAGGAACAGGAATTGGAAATCGCGGGAATGCCCCATTTCAACAGAAGAAACCATGGACAATGAAGATGGGGATGAGGAAATAGAAGCTGAGGATACTCACATCAAGAACCCTACCCACCACGCTTGCAAGGGTCTCTCCAAAGCTCACACCCACCCACACAAGAAAACTCAAAAATCCGTGTCCTGGAATGACACCACAGAGAATGAAGATAGGGAGGAGGATGCAGGGCTCAAGGCTACCCGTTCCAAGCTCCCAGTCCCCCACAATGTCAGGGTTCCCAGCCATCCTCGAAAGAAAACTCCCATGCCAAGAAAGCCAGCCAGCAATCCAACTACAGATGATGAAGAAGGGAATGGCAGAAACTGCACTGATGATGATCTGCCAAACATGCCATTGCCAGTATTGAAAAGACATTCCAAATCACAGGGATCTGCAATGAAACAAAAAGGTCATTCACCACCATGATATCATTATCAGCACTGACAATTTGCACTTTTAGGATCACACATCTCCACAGAACTGTGGGACCCCAATGAATATATTGATGATGGGTTTGACAGTGTGCCATTCATGGACATCTGCACCACCTACCCAGGGCCATCTGGGGAACATCGAAAGGTTGGAAAATTGAAATCAGCACTGAAGCATGCTCCAAGAGCAGAATCAGAACTGGACCTTCAGGCTGAGAATACAAGGTCACTTAAGCATTCATCCAACAGTAACCGGCTGCATAAGAATACTAACCCATTGAATGGCAATGCTGCTCAAAGGCAACAAGCTGCTGACAATAGACAAGGTCATAGAAGCCCTTCTGCAGAAGAAGGTATGTTCCTTTTGTGTTAAGTCACATATGCACTCATTGTTGTATTCACTCGAAAATATAGTGGTGCCATGGAAATCTCCCTGAGCATGCTGAGCACCTGTGCCACCAGATGCCAATGCTCCCTCTCTGCCACCCAGGAAATCACAGAAGCACAAGATTCCCAGGAGTGACAGAAGAGTAACCAAAAAGGGGAGAGAGGTTTGAAGGTTCGCCTAACATGCATTTGCCACATAGATATTAATTTGAATCCTTTATATCATGCAAGGATGGGCCACTGGAGGGAGGCTGGATATACCTTGGCCAGATAGATGTAAATGTAGATCCATTGTAATGGACAATACGTGACATGCTTGCATTTCACAACCAATCCTTCCAACTCTGGGGGCATATGAAATTCAGTTTCCACTTCTCACAGATGGAGCTGCGATAGTGGCCGTGATTGTATTCCAAATCCCCTGCAGGTATTGAAGGACATTGTTTGCATGGGCCCATCTACACATTTGATTGCCAAGGCGCTTTTATTCTCATGGTCATATCGTTAAAGTATCTTGGATGCACGCTGTAAAGGAACCAATCAATTCTCTCATTGCCATCACACATGTCAGACCAACAGGAGTGGAGAGTTCATTTCTACCACCAAGGTATGAAGCAATTTTCAATCCTACCACATTCTGCTCTTAACTATGGATAGTGGATATTGTCCCAATCTTGCCACATCAGCAATTGAGGCCTTCCTCAGTGCCAGCGGGTGACAGCAGGAGTTTATGTTCTGACAGCAGAGATCTGTTGGAGAGAATGCAGAATGCGGAAGTGCCTACACCACCAGTCAGCCTAGTGCATGTGCTGGCTAAGCCCCCAGCCAAAGTTCCTGAGCCTGATCTGTTTGAGAGGATGAAAAATGCAGAAGTCCCTACTCCACCCATGAGCCTAGTGCGTGCACTGGCTAAGCCCCTGTCCGAAGCTCCCAAGCCCGATCTGTTTGAGAGAATGAAGAATGCGGAAGTGCCTACTCCACCCATGAGCCGAGTGCGTGCACTGGCTAAGTCCCCCTCCAAAGCTCCTGAGCCTGATCTGTTCAAGAGAATGAGGAATGCAGAAGTGCCTACTCCGCCCACTGCACTCCCAGGTAAGTATTGTTGATCTATTGTCAGTTTGACCTGTTTCATCACATTGCTGCATTCCACCATCAGAGTCCCAGAGGGCTGCAATTCCTCAAGTGCCCTTGCCAACCGAAGGTGACTATGTCTTTATTTATCTATTGTATGACATTGCTAACCTCACAACCGTCCTTGGTACTGATAGCCACCAGTCTGGAAATGTCCCCCAGAATGCCAACCGTGGAAGTTCCCCAGGAATCCTCTCTGGATACAGGTAAGTATTCATGAAGTCCACATATAAGCTAAAGGCTAAGTTTTGTTTTCCATCTCTCAGAAGTCCATGTTGACCAAGGTGATGCACCAGATCGCAGCAATAGGGTTAACTTTGGTGATCCTGATCGGAGGCGGCTTGGTGCCCTGTTTTCATATGCTTTGGTGGGTATGTTCATTTCACATTCAGTCTCACACATATTGACAATAGTAATCATGCAGGCGATCTGCCAACAATTGAAGAACATCAGCTTCTGCAACATGCTGAACTAGCTGCTGCTGATACCAACAATGATGGCAGGTACTTTTCCACTTCTTTTTGCTTGACTAATGTTGGCCGTTAGTCCTGCAGGTGCTCCAAAAATTCAAATCATGGCATGATGCTGTCCCACCACCCATATCTTACCCCTTCAACCCACATCTGGATGGGCATATCATACAGGCAATGAAATGGCTTGCAGTTGACATCCTGCATCTTGTCATGTTTCAGGTGAAGTCCCTGCAAGTTGGTCAGTACACCATGGATATGTTAGACCTGCTGGAGGTATCGTGGTACCCACATGTAGGGTATGATGTGGAGCCATATGCTGGAGGTCTGCCATATCCAACCTGACAATCTGCCATTGAGATGGCAATTATATACTTGGGGTGCCACATTGAGTGTGCTGCTACTCATCTGTTAGGCATGCCATGAGTATGTGACTGGCCCAAGGAGCGGTTCTACAACCTCCACTTGGATTTGGTATGTTCTCCATGTATATTGCCTTTATTTCTGGCTGATTAAGGCAACCACAGAAGGAACTGGACCACCTCATCCTAGTAACAGTATCACGGGCAAGCCTTACTCCAACGCTCCCAGCATGTTTTCATGCATACCTGCAGTGCCAAGAGGACCAGAGGAGATTTCAGGATGAGCTGCAGCAGATTCCACTTACCACCTTTCGGATGATCGACCAGATTGGCCATTTCATTCCTGACTGGATACCAAGATCAGCCAACAAAAATGTTGGGTTTGTCTTTCCTTGGTGGGCTAATAGATTGGCACAATATGCAACGGAATTTCAGGAATTGAGGGGCAGCAAGATTTTCTGCATCACCTATGACTACTTCCAGGTAATTTCAGGTACTTTTCACAAGTTCAATTCCTTGATCATCCTTCAGCATGCATGGCCATTTGAGCAGCCTTCAATGGGAGAATGTATCGATGAGTGGATTGATGGGCAGGTCCATACCTACATCCACTCCCTGAGGGAAATCGAGGGTGAGGTTGAGCAGAACGATAGGGATATTGACCATTTGTTTTCATGGTGGTCTGTCCTCTCATGACTTCTTGGGGGCAGGGATGTGTGGTAGATATTCCAAGTGTAAACTGTCCCTCTTGTATATATTTTTTCCCTCTACTTCCCTCTATATGCTTACATGCCCTACCTGAGGGAAGGTGCCATGCAGTTGAGTGGAATGAATGGACAGTGTGCATCTGACATCGCATTAGTCTGCTGGTCCTGGGGTATATATTTCCACGATATGCATTGCTTCAACTATCTATACAATGGCAGTGCTATGTAGCTGCAAATCTGAGATGTGTGGCAGATTGCACAACGGCACACCAACAGACTGATGTACATTTTGCCACATATAATATGCAAGGCATGCTCGATTACCTTCACTATAACCCACCCCATGCTCCAATGCTGATCCAGACATAGCAATTATGGTGCCTGGATTATATTGAAATCATAGCTTCAGCATTGGAATGACCATATCCAGCAGCATATAATCCCCCACCGTCATTAGCATATCCAACCATGGCTCCCATCCATTGATGTCTGTGTGGTATGGGGTTGTGTGGTTAACCATAATTGATGCGCAATTATACACCGAATTCCATATCTGTAAGATGGAAGACATATCTGTATCCTCCCATGTTCTTGCCTCCATACCGAGCCAGATGAGAGCCTCCCAGCCTGCAGCAAACATCCATGGATGGATGACTGCAAGTGTGCCAGATAGGAGTGCATGGATGTCGGACATCTGATCCACCCATTGCTGCATGCCATTGGGTTTTCGACCAGACTTTAACAGCCACAATACCTCAGGGTGGAACTTGACCTCTTCTCCAGGTTTCACTGATTTGGGCTGGGATGTGTTACTCACATGTAACCAGATACAGAAAATATACCTTACCCCATGGCCTTGTTGATACCATCCAGGTGAGCAGTCTATACTACCTCTCAGATCTGCCATTTCACAGAACAGTATCTGATCATTATGCCATCCATGCTGGCATGAAGGTTTGAGGCCGTCCTCCAGAGCCACACTCATTCCATGAAGAGAATTCCAAATGTTTTTCTGGTAGAACAGTCAGTATGCCACCATTGAAGTCTCACAATCCTGATGTGTATAGTCTATAGCGCCTGGAAGGTACCATAGCTTGATATTTCCATTTTCATCCAGTACAACAGATGCAGCTGTGATTTCCTCGTATGGCAGTGATGCCGTGGTATCCTGAGTTTTACCACACTGCGTTTCACAGACTACAACTGTACTATAATGAGTGGATTATCATGAACGGGTTCTTGAACTCACACGGATTCTGATATGCTTGTACAATTGTTCTAAGCATGTGATTGGCTTGCAATAGCAGTGGTACAGGAATCGATATATCAGGGAGTACCTGAGGTCCAAAGAACACCTCCTGGCAAAATTGGCTTTGCATATATTCGGCAATCTTTTCGGTCAAATGCATCTGCCAACCATGTGGTACTGGAGACTTTGTTTCCTGGTGCTGCATGTCTGAAAGAGAAGTCACTGTTAGCTGCTCGCTACTCCTCAACACTATCTCATGTGATGGGACAATGAGTCAAGAAAATCTTCTCACCATTGTCCATCATATTATGTCATTATATTACATCAGCTTTTGACTTGAATCCGAGGTACCATCCCAGATATCGGGTATAATGAAGGACCAGCCAGTCCATCAGTTGAGCTACGTTAACTCATTCCCAGCAAGGATAGGCCAGCCCTCCAGTTGTGCAGTCCTATATGATGCATTTGGCAGGCCCCTCTATCGGCTGTGCAGTCTACCTTATATCCTGGATAAGCCAACCATGAGACATAGCATCCCCCATGAATTGTCTGACCAGTCTGCCCATGAGTTGAGCCATTCTGCCTCATGTTGTAGATGGCCACTCCATCAGGCATGTGGTCTTGTTTTAAATCACAGAGGGATTAGCCTGCAAGTTATGCCAACCTACATAGTACATAGCACAGGCGTGGTCACATTTTAAATCATGGAGGGACCAGCCCACAAGTTATGCCAACCTACATAGTACATAGCACAGGCCTTCCCATTATTCATGCCATCATGCCCTCATATGATGGACTGGGCCATCCATGAGTTGTACTTTGTTATTTCATATCACAGGCATGCTACATAACAAGCCAGCCAGGCTGTCGATGAGTTGTACCATCCTGTCGAATATCATGGCCCAGCCCATCCATCAGATGTGTGGTCTCATTTTATATCACAGGTGGGCCAGCACAGGAGTTATGCCTTCCTACATGATATTTCCAACAGGCCCACCCAAAGGTGGTGGCATCATGTCCCATATGGTGGATGGGCCCATCCATCAGTTGTGCGATCCTATTTCACATCTGTGACAGGCCAGTCCATGAGATTTAGCATCCTACATGAGAAGCAGGATGGGCCTGTGCATGAGTTGCACCACCCTGTCCCATATCATGGCTGGGCCCTCCACAGGCCAGATCATGAGTTGTGCCATCATACCACATATGGCGGACAGGCTCATCCAGTAGCTGTGCAATCTTACTTTATATCACAGAGAGGCCCATCCATATGTTGTGTTAACCCCCTCTCTTGGGCCTGCTCATATGTGGTGGCATTCCTCTCAGATCCCCATTTAGGGCCCACTCATATGTTGTTGTCACTCTTTGCACTTGGGCCTGCTTATGTGTCATGTCATTCTCATTCCAACGGGCCTGCCACAGGCTCTCCATAAGTGTTGGCTTTGTGGCATGCAGGCTACCCATGAGTTGTGACTAATGTGACTACATGGGGTCACAGAATATAATTCTAAAGGTAGATGCAGAATGTTTGCCCAAATATACCATTAGAACTCTGTTAGGTCTTGGACCAACACCGAAGAGCAGATGTCTAGATGTGAAGAATAGTTTGACATTTCATTCCCATCTCACTTTATTTCTCATTTACTATGACTGATCCTACTATACCTCTTTTGGAGTCGAACCAAAATTAACACTTTAGAAGAGTGGAGTTCTACCAAATAATATCTATATAGTTTTATTAATCAAATAAATAATAAGTAGTCTTTATCAGATTCGAACTGACACTGGGTATGTGAAGGGTAACTGTGCGACCTTTACACTAAAAGACCAAGAAATATTTCTAAATAATTTTGTTTAATTTTAAAGTATTAATACTTTTTTTTTAATTTAGTATTAGTATAGCGAATTTTAAAATTGAACCAAACCTAGCAGCTAGTTTTCTTATCTGAGGATAATACAGTTAAATTGGAGTGCACAGCAGTCTCATGAGCTGCTAGGTTTGGTTCAATTCCAAAATTCGCTATACTAATAAGCAGTCGAAATTTTATTTTAAATAAATGATGGCGTACCTTTTGCATAATGGGTCAGCAAGTTAATAGAAGTAGCAAGGTTAAAAGCCTAAGCGAAAGCGACTACTTCCAATTTGAAGTGGGTTAAGTTACTTCTATTAGACCCGAAGCCAGGTGATCTTTCCAAGACCAGATTTTAAGGATCGAACAGGGTGAATGTTGCATAATTCTCCGATGAGTTTTGGAAAGCGGTGAAATGCTAATCTGACCTGGTGATAGCTGGTTTTCTACGAAACATATTTAAGTATGACATCTACTTTAAATTTATGGAGGTACAGCACGGTAATTCCCAACAAATATTAAATTTAATTATAATTTTTTTATATTATATTTGATAGGAGTTTAGGTTGTGGGGACCTCGAAAATCTTACCAATGGAAATGAATCTCGGAATTACATAAATTGGTGGTAGATATTCAGACTATTCATGCTAAGTTGGATAGTCAAGACGGAAACAGCCGAGAACACAAATTAAGGTCCCGAATGATTATTAAGTGAAATAAAGGATGCCTCGGAATGGAGTTCAACCACTGTTTTTCGAACTTCAGTCGAACACTTTAACCCTTAAGCCACCGAAGCTTAGAATATAATTAATAATTTAATTTTTAGTTATTTTGGAGAAAGATAGACTCGAACTATCATATTTGTAGTGCAAATACAACTGATTACCAATTATCAGATTTCCCCTTATATTAAATAATCTAAAATCAACAAATAAAGCTAAATTAGAAGTAGAAAATGCTATAAATATTAAAATTAAAGTAGATAAAGTAATATAAATAGAATATGTAGTAATTACACCAGTATCTAATTTTGATATATTAGAAGCACTTTGATTTAAAGCTGAAGCTAAACCATATGGTCCGGATAACCATCCATCTAGTAGCGTAGGAACAATATTAAATAAACCTAAATTTACTTTAGGTAAATTGTATTGTTACTATAGCAGTTTCATGCCTAGCCTCTACCTGATAAAAGGGCCACCGAGATGTACTGTATGGGGACTCATTCTTTTACTACCTCTGAAATACAGACCATTAAGTCTGGAAATGAGTAGCCTTCAAAAGATCCTTTTGCTTGTGGTGTCGTTGCAAGTTCAATAACTTTGCATCACCACTACATATTTTTTTCCGACTTCAGTCTACATCTTGAACTAAACCAATACCTGATACCTTCTCAAACAACCTATGGGCTGATCACCTGTTTGAAAAATCAAGCAAGTATCTTCTGAAAAATTTCCTTGTTAGAATGTCTAACCTGCATTATAACCTTCACCAAGCCATGCATGCTCGAGCTGCTTCCTTACCTCACAGTCCAATGGTTCAGCCCAGTGCTGATGCCAGCGAAAATTCTCCTCTGCCAAAGTTGACTCCCCTTGGAAGTCAATACTCTACCCCTGCCGAAAAGACTGTCGCTGAGAACATGTGAAAGTACAGTGACATAGTCTGTACAAATTCAAGAAGCTTAAGCCTGGCACCCAGAAGTGCAGCTGTGAATATTCCTGACTCGAGGATGACCTCATCGGAGATCCCAGAGGATAAATTCCCAGAGGCTGTTGCAGCTCACACTGTTAGATTGGCAGTACTGAATCACAGTGATAATGAAGACTTACCCATTATTGTCCATGACAATGTTGTGTCTCCAGTCTCTACAAGTGAGGCTGAGAATGAGTGTGATGATGAACACTCATGGACCAAAGTGGTGCGCAAGAAGTCACACAAACAACATACCACTGGTAAGCTATGACCTGACCAAGAAAAGGTTATTAGAGAGGCTGAATGACAGTTGACCCCAGATGAGAGAGAACGCATCTGGAGGTGGTCTTTATCAAAAAGTAGAATCAACCATGAAGTCCTGATGTCTGAAGGGGATGAACTCCCTAGAGACAGAAAGGGAAAAGGGCCCAATCCTAAGGACTGGGGAACGCTAAGTATGAGTGAAGATGAAATGGACCCAGAGGCACAACGAGCCATGCTTGCATCCTGGAAAGCCACACAAAGGTTAGCCAGGGACAGCAATGACAGCCAAGTTGGACCATCTAAGTTGAAACTCCAGAAAGAAATAGCAGAGCCTGACAAAAGCGACCACCAACGTCCAACCCTAGTTTGTGTTGAGCACCATAAGAAGGAGAAGTGCAAGCACAATAAGGAACTCACCAAGAAAGCACCTAAATCCCGAGACACTCTTCCTAACCCTGTTAAGGACATGGTTGATAAAGCTGCTTGCAGAGATCATAAATGCCATGAAAGACAAAGAACCCCTAGGGCAATGGAACCAGTTAAACAAATAAACCCAAAGAGTTATATTGGGCTGGCCTTCAAACACCTAGAAAGGGATGAGAAGAAAATCCAAAAACCCAAGAGGAGGTCACGCTGTCCCAAGTACTCCTCTAGTAGTGAGAGCCCAGATTCATCCAGCAACTCGAGTGACGAGTCCTCAGAGACTAGTAACCTGGATTCCAGCTCTTCCAATGACTTGTACTCAAGTAGCAGCAACTCATCTTCAGGCAGGGACTCCTCCAGTGATGATTTGTTGTCGGCCACTAGTGACTCTGACTTGATGAGTAGTGGATCATCAGGGAAAGGACATCACTGCTGAGGGAGATCATGGAGTTGTCAAAGACACAGTTGGGGCTCCTGTAAGACTAAGAAGAAATTTAAGTCACAACACAGGACTATGTTAAAGCCCATACCTCCTACCAAGTATGATGGCTCTGACAATATCCAAGCATTCCAACATTTTGTAATGGAGGGAACAGTGTATGTGAAGGACAGACATGTTGCATCCAAGAAATGCACATTTATCTTGTCACACTACCTAACAAAGAAAGCTCATGAATTCTAAGTATGCAAAGTTTCTGGGGACCCTTACAAGTGGCAATTGTCCGAGTTTTTCATGGAACTGTTCAACTACTGTTTCCCTGTCAATTTCTGCTTGCTACACAGGGAAAAGCTGCAATCGTGCTATCAAAACTCTAAGACAGTCAAGGAATACCTACATGACCTAAATGAGTTATGGAATATGATAGGTGAAAGGGATGAACATACCAAAGTTCACAAGTTCTGGTCTGGATTACAAAAAGACCTGCAGCATGACCTGTGGAAAGAGAAGTTAAATCCTGAGATTTCCTCCCTGAAGAAAGTCGTGGCAACTGCAGAGATACTCGAGATCGTCCAGTCAATTACAGGAGATTCCTCTCGGAAATCCCAGCGACCCAATAACAAGAAATGGGATACTGGAAATGATAATGCACTGCCTGACGAGGATTCCTCTAGCAAACATTGGCAGAAACACCATCATCGAAGGAAAGACAGATGCCACAGTCAGCATAAGGAGGCTGTGCCATCAGGGAATAGCCAGCATCAGAAAAGAGACAAGAACCCTGATAAGTGAAAGGCTGACCCACCAAAGCTAAGTAAGGATGAGCAGGAACAGCACAAGGCTGAGGGCCTGTGCTACATCTGCCACAAGTCTGGTCACTTCTTGAGGAACTGTCCCAAGCGACAGAAGGTTTCCTCCTCGAGTAAACCCCCAGGGGTTACAAGCTTTGGCATCAATGTAGACTTTGGAGACATCGAACATCAACTGACAACTAGCTAAAGATCTAGAATGTGAACCTGAGGTCTCTCTGAACTTCATTCAAACTTGCAGCCCTACTATGGATGACGACGACACATATGACAATATTCCTGATCTAGAAAGCATCTGGAGCGATCAGGATGATGAGGGAAGTGACAATGACGTTACTATGGACAATAGCAATCCCCTTGATGGGATGAGGATTCATTTCTATAGCATGAACCAGCTGAGAGGACCCATGGCAACTGGATCGAGGATTGGGGTGCCATTGGCAGAACGTGCTATGGAACATTTGTCTGGCATTTGTTATCCAGGCGATGATCCCGATTCACTAGCCACTTAAATGGACACCCAATTCCTAGTTTATGATCTGCACAATGGACAACACATGATTGCTGAAAGCGAGAGAGATGTCCTTGGACCTGGGGATGAGATCACTGTCACTACTTGTCTACTCCTTACCCTGGTGTTCTGGCTTGACAGCTGGTACTGGTTCAGAAAGGGTGAGTGAGCCAGACTATCTAAAGCAGAGACACACCATCTAGAAAGAGAGTGCACCTGGAGATCCCCAACTATGGGGACCCCAATCGAAGATCATGTTGTCGCCAAACTTGAGACATTCAGCCTCCCAGTTCTGGAAGGAGGCAATAATGGTCGCTTTGCATGCACCAGAAAAGACAAGGATACATACGAAGTGTATGATTACCATATGGCTCTATGCTTTGAACTTCCTGCATCTCGATTGACCTTACCTGAGTTGAATGTGAACCACTGGCATGCCAAAGCATTGCTACATGCTTGCCTTGATCTAACGAGCTCTGACCCAATGGATGATGATGATCTTGGTCTGGGTAATTTGTATAGAGAGGACCTTGAACTCGAAACTCCCAAAGAATGGTGTTACGACTCACGCCTTGCCATGGGACTTTCTTTCTCTTCTTGACTGCTTGGTCCTGTTGATCTTGTTCTATGCATTTCTTTCTTGTTCCTTTGACTCATGTTTTGACTCAGCCAATAGCGATATCTTCTCTTTACACATGTTCAACACATGTAGGACTCTGGCCAATGGCCTTTATCCCTTAGCTACATGAGGTTGCCTTGAGGCCTCTCCCTCTGTACTATATATAGTCGCCTCTAGTCTAGAGTAGACCCTCAGACTAGAGCTGCCCAATCTACTGGCTAGTTCCACAGAACTTCGAACTTGAGCTTCCCAGCTCTCACTCAGAACTACGATAAATCCTTCAGACAGAAGGTTATGATCAGTCGCATCGTAGAACGAACTACTTGGGCTCGACCTACTGTTACAGACTTCGGTCTTAGCGTAACAAAAGCTCTAGTCTACATCCCGGCCAGTCATGCCTGACTGTCTGCTGTTTAGCGAGACACCATTTTCCCTCGAAGGAACAGATTGTGGGCAAGCCCACTTGAACTATGAAGAACCCTGAACCAGAGTCGTCAAGCTCTGATACTGAACATAGTGCCATTGAAGCACATACCCCGACTGACCCGAACCCCTCACCATCTGAGGACGATACCTGGCTTCCTCCGAGAATACCCTCCAGAACGTATTATCCTCTTTAGGATCACCTCATCCCCTCACCTCTCAACCCCTGCCTTAAACCCAGAAGGCCATTCACTATGTCAGGATCTGGATCTGGCCTTGGCCTTGGATCAAAGAGTGGAGCCCTCACCGCTCCAGCCCAACCCACCGAACTCAAGATTGGCACGCATGTTTGAATATGACGGTAGCCATGAAACTGCCATGTCTTGGCTGTATTCAGTCAAGGCATACCTTTTGATCAACCAAGACGTCTACGACAACGACAATAAATGTGTCACTTACGCTCTCTCTCATATGAAGAAGGGAGTAGCCCAAGCATGGGCAACGACTTTCTACCAGGTGGCCCTGGAGAAACAGAATCCCAGTTTTGGGACGATGAAAGACTTTGAAAAAGATTTCAAGGCAGCTTTTACCCCAGCTGACACTGCTGGAGCTGCCATCGCTAAGATCAGGACCCTGAAACAAAAAGGGTCAATTGAAGAATACATCTCCGAATTCAGAACTGCCGCTGCTCGCAGTGGTATCAAAGGAGATGCTGCCCTGGTTGAATTCTTCGCTACTGGGCTCAAACCAGCACTTGTCCACCGCATCTATGGAATGGACAAAGTACCAACAAAGATCGAAGAATGGTATGAAAAAGCCATGCACTTCGAGAACCAATGGCAGAAGGCTCGTGCCATAACAGGAAGGATTGACAACAAGGGAAAGGGGAAATCCTACCCCTGACCCCGATTCCAATGACAGGAAGAGAGAGACCCCAACGCCATGGATGTTGATGCGGTTAAACTCTCTAAAGAAGAAAGAGATTGCCATCTCAAAAATGGCTTGTGCTTTGGGTGCGGAGAAAAGGGACACATGTCCCGAAACTGCCCCAGTCAGAACAAAACCCCGGCTAAAAAGGTAAAGCAGGTGAAGAAAGAAGACTCTGACGATGAAGATGAAGATGAGGCCTCTGTGGCCTTGGTCAAATTGACCAAATTCCTCGGAAAGGGTTTTTGAATGGGAACCAGAGTTGACGCCTGGAACCCCTAAACGTTATATCTCGTATCTGGCTTCTCCTGTAAAAGTATCTTCTCTCCCCGAGAGAGTTATGAAAATCCCTGTTTCCGTTTTTACGAGAGCCACTGGAGAACAAGTCGTCAACACCACCGCCCTAGTGGATTCTGGGGCAGAAATATCCTGCATCGACTGGACGTTTGTCCGAAAGAATAGACTCCCTACTGAACGACTCCCCAGACCTGTTTCGGTCACCAATGCTGATGGATCCCCAAATGAAAAGGGACGAATCCTGTTCACCGCCACCTTGTTTGTCAAGATACAAGGAATAACCCACAAAGAAAAATTCTATGTGATGAACTGTGGGTCAGAAAATGCCATCCTCAGCATCCCATGGTTGCAGAAGAACAACCCCACGGTGAACTGGCGAAATGGAATGTTGACCATCGACAAGTCAACTAACATTGCTGCGCTCCGAATCCCTGCTTCTCCACCAGAGGAGTTTCCTGAAGAATCCCTCCTCGACCCCCTTGAAAGAAAAGGGGTCAGCATCTATCTTGACCACGAGGAACCCGACACCTTCACAACCAGAGCATACAACTGTATGTTCATAAACCGTTTTGCGAAGGCTGCAACCTTGATCGCCCCAAACAACAAGTGGGTGAGAAAACTTAATCTGGCAACTGAGCTTGCCCAAAAAGAAGAAAAGAACAAACCGAAGAGAACCCTTCCCCCAGAATTTGCTGAGTTCGCCTCAGTGTTTGAGAAACCCTCTGATGGAACCCTTCCTCCCATCCAACCCTACGACCACCCGATCAACCTGGTCGAGGACTTTGTACCAAAGGTGGCTAAAGCCTACCCGTTGACACCCTCCGAACAACTTGCAGCCAAAAAGTTTGTCAAAGAAAACCTCCGAGAGGGAAAGATTAGACCGTCAAACTCCCCCCAGGCAGCACCCTTCTTCTTTGTAGGAAAAAAGGATGGCAGTCTAAGACCGTGCCAAGACTATTGGTACCTAAATAAACACATGGTCAAAGATGCCTACCCACTACCACTAATATCTGATGTGGTTGACAAGCTAAAAGGAGCCTCTGTCTTCACAAAAATGGATGTCCGATCTGGATATAACAATGTCCAGATCAAAGAAGGAGACCAATGGAAGGCAGCATTTATCACGCACAAAGGACTCTTCGAACCGACCGTAATGTTCTTTGGCCTGTGCAACTCCCCCGCGACCTTCCAGTGATTCATGAATGACTCCTTCTGAGATCTCATCGCAGAAGGATGGCTGGTCGTGTACATGGATGATCTTCTCATCTTCTCCAATGACCCAGAGGAACACCGACTCAGGACTCTACGAGTCCTCCAAAGAATGAGGGAACTCTCTCTACCACTAAAGTTGGAGAAGTGCCACTTTAACCTCTCCGAAGTGGAGTACCTAGGAATGATTATAAAACAGGACACTGTCGCTGATTGGCCGACCCCCACAAAGGTCAAAGATGTTCACTCTTTCCTGGGGTTCGCAAACTTCTACCAAAGATTTGTCCCATTTTACTCTGACATCGCCCGACCCCTTATTGACCTCACGAAGAAGAATGCAGCGTGGGATTGGTCGAAGAAGGCTGAAACCACCTTCCAAACCCTGAAGAAGGTTTTCGTGAAGGAACCGGTCTTACTCATGCCCGATCCCTCGAAACCATTTGCAATTTCCACTGATGCCTCCAAGTATGCCACTGGAGGTGTCCTCATGCAAGAAGACTCAAATGGCCAATGCCACCCCTGCGCCTTCATCTCTCAGTCGTTTAACCCCGCTGAGAGAAACTATGATATATACAACAGAGAATTGTTGGGGGTCATACGTGCCCTCAAGACTTGAAGACATTACCTCCAAGGGACTCCCACCCCTGTACAGGTCCTCACCGATCACAAGAACCTGACTTACTTCCGACAACCCCACAACTTGAACCGCCGCCAGGCACGCTGGCTCCTTGACCTAGCTGACTTCGACCTTTCCTTCATGCATGTGCCAGGAAAGGAACTCTGTGCGCCTGATGCACTCTCTCGCCGACCCAACCATGTCACTATTGAAGAAACAGACAATGAAGGAGTAACACTCCTACCTCAAACCCTGTTTGTAAATGTCATAGACACTGCCCTCTCTTCAAAACTGGCAGAGTCATCCACCAGGGACCCGGTGGTCCTCACTGCCCTGCAGGCTATCGAAGGAGTGGACATGCCCCTCCCGTTCAAATCAAACCTCTCTGACTGGTGTTTTGAGGAAGGGATTCTCTTCTACAAGGACCGGGCCTACATCCCTGAAAACCCTACCCTTCACCGACAAATCATTGCTCGACATCACGACCACCCCTCCGCTGGACACCCAGGCGTCATAAAGACAAGACAGTTACTCTCCACTGAATACTGGTGGCCAGGAATGGCCATGTTCATTCACAAGTATGTCGAAGGATGCGCAGTGTGTCAGCAAAATAAGGTTAACACACACCCCACCACCCCGCCCCTCACCCCGATTTCGTCCTCTGCAATGTGACCTTTCCAACAGATCTCCTGCAATCTCATCACTGACCTCCCAACGAATGGGGGCTATAATTCCCTTTTGGTCATGGTAGACCATGGGCTTACGAAGGGGGTAATCCTTATCCCAACTACGAAAAACCCCTCTGCCCTTGAAATCGCAACCCTCTTTTTCAAAAGAGTCTTTTCCAGATTCGGTTTATATGACAGAATCATATCTGATCGAGGCCCACAGTTCGCCTCTGCATTCGCAAAAGAACTGGCTAAACTCCTCGGATACTCCTTGGGGCTGTCCACCGCTTATCACCCTCAGACCGATGGAGACACTGAATGTGTAAACCAGGAGGTTGAAACATACCTCTGAATCTTCTGCCAGAACGAACCAATCTCATGGGTCCAACACTTACCCATGGCAGAATTCGCTCACAACCACCGACCCCACTCCGTCGCCGGTCAATCTCCGTTCTACCTCATGTACGGGTATGAACCGAAACCCTTGCCGTCCCTTATTGTCGAATCAAAACTCCCGGCTGCCGAAACAAGAATAGCCGAGCTCCACAAGGCATGAGAAGAAGCCCTTGCAGCCCACAACCTTGCACGGAAGACTATGAAAGACCGCTTCTCAAAACCCTTCACCCCGTTCCTGAAAGGAGAAAAGTGTGGCTAGAAGCCCGGAACCTAAAGTGTTCCTATGAAAATAGAAAGTTTGCACCAAAACGAGAAGGACCCTTTGTTATTGCTCAGGTCCTCTCCCCTGTCACGTATCGCCTCGACATCCCCACACGGTGGAAAGTCCACAACATGTTCCATGCGAGCCTCTTATTGCCCTATCGCGAAAACACCGTACACGGACCGAACTTCCCGTCTCCACCCCCTGATATCGTAAACGAAGAAGAAGAGTACGAAGTCGAAGCAATTGTTGGACATAAACGGTTGGGCCAAGGACATGCGTTCCTCATCAAATGGAAGGGCTAACTCATGGCAAAGTCCCAAGCACCTTGAACATGCAGCAGACACCCTGGCCACCTATAAAAGACGCTTCCCAAAGGACTTCCCCCCTCAGAAACCTCCTCTCACTCAAACAACTAGAAACGTCTCTCTTGTCACAGTCATGCCTCCCCGCCACTCCTCCGCTCCCGTTGCTCATCATGTTTCCCCGGCTACTCGCCACCCTGCTCCCTTCACCCGCCGCCTGCGTGTCCCCACTGAAGAGGGCATGCTCAACACCTACCAGGTGTTCCTCGCCGACCCCTCCTCCTACAACCCCGTAATGTGGGAGGTTGACACTGACTCCCCTCTTGACCTGGTCTATCGCATCGCCCTCCAGGGCTTTAGGATTGAGAACGTCGCCCACTATGTTGAAAGACAGGGCCCCTGCCTCAGCTTTACTCGTACCATCCTCAAGGAGATCTCGAGAGAACAAATTCCACTGGTCCTTCGCCTCTTTGACATCCTCGAAGGGGCTGACCTCATTCACAACGTCTGCCAACGCATGGCCCCAGTTACCGCTCGCCCCCCATCCCAGTACAGAAACTCCTCGTCTTCGTCGTCGTCCCACTCCCCGCAATCGTCTCCCTCTCCACGAAGGGTTCGCCCCCGTGCCTGCTGCCTTTCCCCGTCCTCCCCATCGTCATCCACGTCGCCAAACACGGTTGACCCTCAAGAGGCGTTTGGCCTCTCTGGAGAGCAGGTCGCTGACCTCCTCAGTCAGACCGAGGAGGCCCATCGCCCCTCTAGCTCCCGAAACCCCCCTACTGCCATGGACACCACACTTGGTGTACTCCCCCGCTCTCACCCCCTGTATGGTGAGACTTGTTTTGTCTGTCACCGACTTGGCCATATCCAAGTGAATTGCCCTGCCTATGAATGTCCCATTTGTGGGATGAATCCCCCTGGCCATACCCAGGCGAACTGCCCTGCCTGCCGTCGTTCCCTTGAGGAACGTTTCTCTGTCCCTGTTGTTGAAGAAGAACAAACCCTCGTCACTGAAGAAAGCGACTACGACCCTCGTGACAACGATTTCGATTTCAACAACGATGCCATCGCCAACATGACTGGTGAACCTTATGGCGAAACCCATCTTTGAAAGGTGGAAGACCGGCGGTCTCCCCCATACAGAGGGGGTAATGTTACGACTCATGCCTTGCCATGGGACTTTCTTTCTCTTCTTGACTGCTTGGTCCTGTTGATCTTGTTCTATGTGTTTCTTTCTTGTTCCTTTGACTCATGTTTTGACTCGGCCAATAGCGATATCTTCTCTTTACACATGTTCGACACATGTAGGACTCTGGCCAATGGCCTTTATCCCTTAGCTACATGAGGTTGCCTTGAGGCCTCTCCCTCTGTACTATATATAGTCGCCTCTAGTCTAGAGTAGACCCTCAGACTAGAGCTGCCCAATCTACTGGCTAGTTCCACAGAACTTCGAACTTGAGCTTCCCAGCTCTCACTCAGAACTACAATAAATCCTTCAGACAGAAGGTTACGATCGTCGCATCGTAGAACAACTACTTGGGCTCGACCTATGTTACAGACTTCAGTCTTAGCATAACAAATGGTCCGATCTGGAAGAGAATCTGTCATGCTGCCCTATTCAGCTGAACAGTAGCAATGTGAAGTCCAAGGGTCGACTCACTTTGCAAAGGAATGCAGCGACTGCCAAGGATTTCACTCGGAAGGTTCCTAAGCTGCTGGTCATGGTCATACACATCAATGGCCACCCAGTGTGAGCACTGATAGACACTGGATCCCTAGCTGATTTCATGTCAGTTATGCTAGCTGAGCAACTTAAAGTTAAACACATACCTCTCAAAAAGCCACTCATGATCCAGCTGGCCATACAAGGGTCATGCTCGAAAGTCAACTTTGGAACTAAAGTCTGTTTGCAATACCAAGAGATCAATTGTGAATGATATTTCGATGTGATGAATCTGCAAAACTATGACCTTATTTTAGGGACACTGTTCCTTTATCAGCACAAGGCAATGGTGGGATTGCACTCACTAAGAGTCATAATTGGGAGCACAACACCCACTGAAATGAAAGGCACACAGGTATCAACATTGGAATCCCATGCTATGGAAATCTACAAGGAGAACCTCGACAAAGCAAGGAAGTACTTGCAGGACCTTGCCAAACCGTTGTGCTCTCCAGCTGGAGTGACTGCCCTACCCCCATTCCATGCTATCAATCACGAGATACCTTTGATTGACGAGAATAAAATATACCTGTGGAGACCTTCTAAGTGTCCTGAGGTGCTGCGACCCCTGTGGATCGAAAAGAAAAATGCTTACCTTAAGACGGGTCATTGGGTGCTCACTGCAGCCTGCAATACATGTCCCATGCTACTAATCCCCAAACCTGGAAACCCACCAAGGTTACAAGTGGTTGTCGACCTTCGTGAATGCAATAAGAATACTCACAAGTTGTCATCACTGATGCCTGACATGGATGGGATCCTAAGAAGGGTTGCTCGGAAACCCTACCGCTCCATCGTCAATGGCGCTGATGCTTATGAACAGATCCGTGTTGTACCAGAACATGTGGAAAGGACAGCAGTAACAACTCCCGATGGGAACATGGTCAGTCTTGTGATCCAACAAGGAGATTGCAATGCGCCAGCCACTTACCAGGCACTGATGAACCACCTATTTGGGGAATACATAGGATCCTTCTTGGACATCTATTTGGATGACACTATCATATATTTGGATACTCTAGAGGATCATATTTGCCATGTTAAAATTGTTCTTGAAATCCTCACCCAAGAGAAGCTTTACCTGAGTGAGAAGAAACTCCGGTTCCTTTGTAGCAAAGTCAAGATACTTGGGTGCATCATGACTGATGATGGAATAAAGATGGACCCTGAGAAAGTTGACTGCATTATCAATTGGAAAGTGCCTATGAGCCAAACGCTATGCAAAGGATTCATTGGATCAGTGGGTTATCTTGCTGATGATATCTACAAAGTGCACATACCCCTTGGAGTTTTAGCTGAGGCCAGTGCCGAGACATGCTTGTTTCGCTGGACCTTCACTGAGAAACGTGCATTCGACAAGGTGAAAGCATATGTAGCCACCTGCACACCTCACTGCCATGTCCCTCTAAATTATGATCAAGATCATGAACCCATCTGGGTTATGACAGATGCCTGTGGAAGTGGAATTGGCAGTGTGGTCGCACAAGGCCCAGATTGGAGATCATCGAAGGTAGCCGCCTTCTATTTGGCCAAGTTATCCTCTGCCCAATGCAATTATCCAGTCCATGAACAAGAACTCCTTGCCAGAGTCGAGATGATGCTCCAACATCATGATATCCTTCAGGGTGTACATTTTACATGGGTAATGGACCACAAAAGCTTAACTTACCTGTTAAACCAGAAGGACCTATCAGGGCGACAAGCACACTGGCTGGAAAAACTATCTGAATTCGACTTCGATATTAAGTATGTACCAGGAGAAGAAAATATACTCCCAGATGCGCTCTCCCGCATGTATGAGTTTGATGTGCTGGGCACAATATGATCACAAAGCAAATACCTGCATCACAATACTGAGGTGACTGAGTCTGTGCTGGGTACAACTGACACCCAAATAATTTCCGCACCTCTGTATGTGGGGATCGAAGCCCTCATGCTGACACCCCATGCTATGACAGCCTCTTCGACCCTTCTGACCAAGAGGTCAGGATGCTGTCCACCTACTCCACCACTTCCTGCTGAGACAGGCCGGCCTGAGACTAGCACCGAGTTTGCAAGCCGGATGAAACATCGTTTTATTCTCCTAGGGCCAGGACAACGAAAGAAGGGGGGGAAGGATGACGAGCATCCTACATCAGATAACATGCACATGACAGGGACAATGCGGACCACAGACATGCACCCACATGCACCCAGTGCACGTGACACGAGTACAAGCATGGACACAAATAAACACAACACTACTGAAATGATGTGCATACCTCTTGTGGTGTACACTGGCAATGAGGGGTTGTTGAAAACCACATGCAATAAATACGATAAAGACCCTTTTTTCAAGCAGATCACAGATGTTCTGAGCACCTTTAAGAACTTTGAGATCATGCCAGATGGATTCATATGTCTGAAACTGCACGACTGCACAGTATTCTGTGTACCAGACATTGAGATTAACAGACAGAAACTTAGGGAAACAATTATCAACCAAGGCCCATTCGCTACTAGCACACCTGGGAGCTAAGAAGATGATTGTGTACATCCGAGAGTTCCTATGGTGGGATACAATGGTACAAGATATTACACAGTATTGCAAGTCATGCCAAACTTGCCAATGAAGTAAACCTCTGATGCACAAGCCTTTCGGGTTGCTCAACCCACTACCCATTCCATCTCGACCTTGGGAAGTGATAGGCATCGACTTTGTAGGGCCACTACCTGAATTGAGGAACCGTGATGGCGAATATGACTCAATTATGGTTATCATTGACTTACTGACTTCTATGGTACACATAGTACCGAGCAGGACAAACTACACTGCTCGGGAAATAGCAGAATTAATGTTTGCTGAAGTGTACAAACATCATGGACTACCAAGAGCTATCATAAGCGATTGGGACATACTGTTCACGAGTACTTTCCGGACCCACCTAAATAAGTTAATCAGGATAAAGCAAAAAATGTCCAGCACTTACCATCCAGAAACTGATGGCGCAATGGAACAAGCCAACCATATGATTGCCCAAATGCTCTGCTGTTGTATTGGACCAAATCAGAAAGACTGGATAACAAGATTGCCTGCGATTGAGTTTGCAATTAATAGCGCTACATCTGAGTCAACAGGATATGCACCTTTCTTCCTCAACACAGGACGAATGCCATGGCAAATGATATGGGATGCTCTGGAAAGGGAAGAATATCCCAGCATATGAGCCTTCGCTAATAAGATGAAATTTACGATCATGGAGGCTCATGATGTGATTATGAAGACCCACATCAAACAGACAGTTGGCACTAATAAAAAGTGCTGGGAGTGTCCTCTTGTCAAAGGGGACTTAGTATACATATCAATGAAAAATATCAACCTCCCCAAAGGAACAGCTCAAAAGCTTGTCCCGAAATTTATGGGACCTTACTGTATATTGGAGGACTTTGGTAATAATTCATATTGCATAGGAACTCCCTGATAATCTGAAGCAGAGAGGTATACATAATGTTTTCCACTCATTGCTGCTGAGGATACACATACCTAATGATGACAGAAAGTTCCCTGGAAGATGTGACAACCAAATCCCAGAACTTGGTGGGAGTGGTCACAAGTGGGCCATAGATCGGATACTCTGGCATTGTGGGAGCCATTCTGATGCTATGTTCGAGGTACTATGGATGGCAGGTGACAAGACCTGGTTGCCATATGATGATGTCTCCCATCTGAAAGCGCTAACCAACTATTTCGAAGTTATTGGCATAGATGGGATAGGAAACTTGAAGGACATGGGCAATGGGGATCTATCGGACGATGATCCCCAGGTGTACTTGGGACACTTGGCACCACACTCATGTGGGGCCCATAAATATTGCCCATGCAAGAAGAAGGATCAAGAATGATGAACACCCCCCTCGCACCCACCTTCTCATCGCCCTTCCTCATTCTGACATCATTACTCATCTCCTCCTCATCGCTCTCATTGCTTGCACTGCCATCACCACCATCCTCACCATCTTGAGTCACCTCAGTCCTCCACACTGTTCATCACAGTATTGTCATCACCCTAGACATTGAGCACCTGATAACCCTGTATGAAGGGGGCCCTGACATGATTGCCATTGTCAAAGTAATAACACACATACCTCACAACATCACCCTCACAGACAGGGTACCCATTGTCACAACCCAACTTGACCGCTGTAAATATTGATGTCAAAGGAGTGTGGGAGGAGACTAGAGAGTCTCCTGGTAGAGGGTGTCAAAGAGTATGGTGAAAGACTGAAAAACATGCCCTAAAGCCCAAGAGAGACTCAAGAAAACATTTATAGAACATCAAGGGAGGAGAAATAATATTCTGAGCCCTCAGGCTCAGAATTCCATCTATCTTGTCTGTGGTGGTACATCTATTATTGTTCTAAGTACATCAGCAAACTCACACATTACTATTTTCATACTATTTGGCACTATTTATGTACTATCTGCACTATTTGCACCAAAATAGTTAAAATAGTCAAATTAGTAGATTCGTTTGCTAATTTACTATTTTTTGGACTATTTTCAACTATTTGGACTATTCCTGGACTATTTTTTGGACTTATTTCGACTATTCCTGGACCATTTCTACTATTTCAACTTGTCATCAATTGTAGCATCATTAGCACTTATTTTCACTATTCCAGCTTTTTGTTCACCCCACAGGTAACAAAACGAAATGCAGTGCATTCATTATAAGGTGCAGCACCAAATAAATGAGTGTCCTAAAATGAATGTGACAAGTGACTCCAACACATTGACATGGAAAAGGACAATTAATCAAAAGACCTGATTAATCGAAGGATTGTAGTTGCTACTGATGAGCAAGGTGGGGGAGGGAAGCGAAGAGCACATGCAAATATAACAGAAAAATGGTGCTGAATGCGAGATCCAAAAGGTGGGGTCCTATCAACTAGCTGTCAGTAGTATACATAAAAAATGGTATGACTTACAGAGATTAGCAATTAACAAGGTGGCAGTATCTTTCTCCTCGGATTGAACAGTCCCTTCCTCTGAGATCACCTGCTCACTGCCTGGTGTGAGGATGGTTGCTCCCACAAGGATTTCACAGAGTGTGGCATCATCATGCTTAGCAATTGCATCAGCATATTGCCTGGTACAAGAGCTGCAATTCTGCTCGGAGACCATCAAAGCAGTTGACAATTCCTTTCCAGTTGCCTTGTTCATCTTGAGAGCCATTTTGGCCTTTCTGGGGGCAACCATAACATCGAGATCCAGCATACCCTCATTGTACAGGGTGAGAGTATGGTGCAACTAAAGAAAATGTGTTAGCTGACCATTTAGGATTAAAATGTAATACATACTGCTGTGCAGGTAAGGGCTAGCACACCTTTGATGCCTGTTCTTTTCAGATCCTCGAAAATCAGTTTTAGTGTGTTAGGAGAAGCGCAGGCCTGTATATGTGCATGGCCAAGGAGGTATAATATGAAGTACAATCAGAAAATGGTCTTCAGGTCGAGGGTTTCTTGGTCTGAATATAAAAATGCCAACTTGTCCAACAGCTTAGAACACTTCAACCAGACTTTGGGGGGAGATGGCACAGCAGAATTTAAATCCAAAACCAGAAAGTGAGAGATGACAGTAATTGCAGTGGATCCAAAGTTGCTGCACCACTGACATAGTCGTTGAGACACCTGTCCAAGGAGGCATGAGTCAAGCAAAAAGGAAGATAATATTTTGAACAATACAATAGTGAACATCAGCATCCCAGGGCAAATCTCATCTAAATTTGGGAAATCTGGGAAAGTAGCCATGATAATGGTTTGGAGCAACTGCATGAGTTTATCATCTGAGATCATCCAAGGGTCAGCTAAGCTTCCAGCCCATATGAGGAGAGCAGGCATGATTATTTTCGACCATACCCTGTCCTCTGTCAGCACAGAGGGCAGATTTTTCTGACAATGACACTTGCTGGCCTTGCCCCTGGTTGTCATTGAAGACACTTGTCCCAATTCTTGGTCCATGTCCTTCTTGACCTTCACTTTCTTTTCATCGTTGGTCTGCGATTCCAAAAGTATCAATATACAGTTCAAAGAAATGAAAAAACGTACCATCTTGACACACAAATCCTTAGCAGGCCCCATACGAAACTGCAACTCATGATCCTCATATCCATCATTGAAGTCTTCAACCTCAGATGATGTGACATAACTGTTGTCATCATGATCTGATTGCTTGTGCTTCAAACCAGTCTGTGCCTCTTCATAGATGGGCTGATTGAATTCATTATCACTCTCTGCATCGTAATCCATGCCCATGGCCACCTAGAAGTAATACAGAAGGCAGCCATCGAATCACATCATGCAACATACCCTGAAATTTTCATGACCTACAACTCTGACAGGGGAGACTGGTTGGTCCTCTAATTCTTCTGCATCCATATAGTAGGTTGGCACCAATGTCCTTCTCTGATTGGAGGTGTTGAGAACGACTGATCCTACTTGACAGTGTAGTACATACCTCCAGGCCTGGGTTGGAGCTGATGAAGGTAGTACTGCCAGTCATCAAGGAAGGGACAGCAGAGGTTGGGGGAGGATGTATTCCATTAGATCGTGGCATCTTCTCAATTGAGACATGATTAGCCCAATGCCAGAGTTCATCCCTGCTGTTTGGATGCTCCTGGGCACTGATAGCATTCCAGGTGAGGTTCAGCCAAAACAAGGTTGATTCAGTTAGTAGCAACATCTCATATCAAACAGTTGAAAACAAGAACTGACATTGGCTGGGAGATTTCATTGGTTCCGCATGTCTCCACCACTGCCAACATGTTAAGGTCAGTGACCACACCTTCCCTTCTCAATGGGCAGGCTACTCTCCCACCCCATGGCTTGCTCGAATAGTCTGCAATGGCAGGACCAGTTGCTTGGTGAGTGTCGACTTCCATAGGGTCCACATCCATATCAGCAAAGTCTGAATAGTGTTATCAGTGTCTGTGATTGAACTGAGCTATCAAATTATCCTCACCCCCAACACGAGGTTGGACAGCTATATCCCCATGTTTCCCTCGAAGGCTGACAGGCACTCATCTTTGTTTAACTGACTTCCCTTTAGTAGTGTCTTGGATTGCCCATCTGGCCTCCATCGCAACAGGAGGACTGGTTCCTTGGCCGATATCTACCATCATATTGTCAGTGTCTGCGGGCTCACAACATGAGTAACTTTACCTTCAACATGAGGTTGGACAGATATATTTGTAGGTCTTCCTCTACTGACAGGCACCTGTCTGGGTCTGACTGGCCTAGCTTTAGCAGTGTCTTCAGTAAGCTGTCTGACCTCCATGGCAGCCTCCATCTCGCTGACTCAGGCGTGAGCCTGCTGTACAGCAGCTGCCTGAGTGTCAATGATACCCTGTGCTGTAGGGAAGGAGAGATGGGGACCCTGGGAAAAGGTCAAAGGTCTCCTAGTGAGAAGAGGGGGGGAATTCATCCCAGGAGGCTGGAGTTGCCTGGTGAAGGGTCAAAGAGTATAGGGAAAAGACCAAAAATGCACCCAGAAATCCAAATAAAAGCTGTGATAACATCTAGGGACTGTCTGGGAATGAAGAACTATTATTCCGAGTCTTCTTTCATCTTATTTCTGGCTTCTCATCTGGGGTAGCTCATCTGTTATTGTTTCTAAGTATGTACAGTACACTTCTAAGTGCTCGCGTGGGCTTACATAAGCCACAACACGTGCAAACACTAAGTAAAAAGACAAGAAAAGATAAAAGAAAACAAATCAGTAAGTAAAAACAATGAAATAAATGAAATATCCTGGTAGGGAGGATACTTTCCCTACATCCAAGGGTGGCTTTAAATAATGACTGTCCCCAGTCATCACCTACCGAGCTATATCATAAACCAAGGCAAGGGTATCACCCTCGAAACAAAACTCTAGCTAGAATCATGAAAATGCAAACTCGAAACAAAAGAAACCACATAAAAGAAACAAAAATCACTACTCAGCTGAAGGGGGGGTGCAGTTTGAAGTGATCCAAGGGTGCTTCGAAGGGGGAACGAAGCTCAGGGGGAGCTCGAAGGTAGCTCGAAGGGGACCACTTGACTCTCGAAGGGGGCTGGGTAGCTTGTGACCTCGAAGGATGCCTTGGAGTCATCTCAGGTTGAACTTGAGAGGTGGCGAGGGGCAGGACTGATCCCAAACTCGAAGGGGGGAAAGGTAACCAAGGAGCCAACCCTCCTGGGCCATGAGCGAGGGCCCAGAAGTCCAAACTAGCCTGTAATGTGTGCCTGAGAGCCTCACGAGGGATCTCCTCACCTGTGGGTAGTACAACGCGACCTCAAACCACCCCACACTTTCCTGCCACTAGATACAAGGCAAAAACTCCACACTGCACTCAAATGTGCCCCTTGCAACCACAGAAGAAACAAAAACCAAATCTTCGAGGCCAAACCTGGCACCTTGGGACCTCTCGATAGGCAGAGGGATACCTGCTCGAAGCCATAGCCTCTCGAAGGGGAAGTGAGCGACCTGACACTCTCGAATGGGACTCAAAACTCGCAGGGGCAGGGTTTGACAGCGAAGCCAGGGTCCCTTGAAGCAAGCACAACCTCCCTGGGCATGACCCACAACAAGGGACAGGATGAGGAGAGTGCCTCAAGGGAGGCACAAGACAGGATGAGCTCTTCGAGAGGGTGCTCGAGGATTCATGAAGTTGACAAGAGCAAGTCGAGGCCAAACCGAGGTCATGAGCCCTAGTAGACATCAACTGGGAATGAGGGGGGCAAACCTTTGTACTCTCCAAATGGTCAACTCGATGTGGACACAACCACTGGTCCTCTCTTGAGCTTCGAAGTGAGTTTGAAGCTGACTCACCAGCCTGCTTATCCATGACACACTGCCATGGCTGAACCACAGTGTGCCATGAGCCTGCATTAGTGACTTGGCAAGGGGACGAGCTGCTCGAAGCATGCTCAGGGGAAGGAGGGGGAGTCTTCAAAGGTCGAGGGCATGCCTTGAAGGGGGAATGAGGGGGAAGCTTCAAGCTCGAGTGCACCTCTCCCTGGGAGCATCTTCTAGAATGAGACCGAGAGTACTCCACAGGGGTGTCTGATGGGGAACTGATTGAGGGCGAGTGCATGTGCTGAGAGGGTTCCTTGGGGAACTCACGAGCTGACGAGGGGTCCTTCAAAGCTAGACAAGGGGGTGAGCGACCTACCCCCTCCTTGATAACCTCCTTTGTAACACAAACAATGACCTCAATAGGCCACAGGCAGCCCCACTCAAACAGGGGGTACCTGGATGCGAGCCTCCTTGAAACCTCGAGCTCGACTTGTGGTGGGAAGCCTCGAAGGAATAGCTGGCCTCGATGGCTCAACTCCAAGACACTCCAACTCACCAGGGCCAAGAACAAGACCTGGAAATGATGAAGGTAGTCCCCTAGGGCTGCAACTGAGCTTAGCTTGCTGCGATGAGTCCCCTCGAGGAAAGCATAGAACTCCTCGAAGTACTCAAGGACATCCTTGACTGGCTCAATCTCAGGGTACTGGAGAGTTACGAGTGCCTGGAAGTTCTCCCATCACTCGAAGATTGGGGCACTGGCCATGAGGTAGCTCCAGAGCCTTCCAGTGTGGGGTGGTGCTCCATCAATTGCAAACTGGATGAGCAACAAGGTATCTGTTGTGCTGTGGGCATTACCATACTCTGCTATGTCCTTGAGGTAATGCAGCAAGTCCTCAGCCTGCCCCAAGAACTCCGGGGGGGACTTGAGTGGGGCTTGAGATGGTCTGCATGCTTCTTCCATCATAAGTAGTATATATGAAGCTCAAAAGAATATATATCATGTTGCAACTGATAATTGACATTGGTATCAAGGGTAAATGCGAGGCTCGAATGTCAACAGTTGGTCTTGAAGGGTAAAACAAAGAGGTGGGGTCACCTTGATGCGACCCCAAATGTCTATGGGGAAGTGAGGGTGTGGCAACTACCCACGAAGAGGGGAGGAGGATGCAGAAACCTTGTATGATATGTCTCAAGGTGGTTTTGACCACCAAAACTGAAGCTAGTTGCTGTTGTGACTTGAACACTTAACTCTTGAATTTGCAGCCTCGCTCGACTGCAATATGTGCAAGAAAAACGATGATATAACGTCTGGTTACGTCTATGAATGAAGCAGGTGCATCTAACAAAGCGTCTGTGTCACAAGTGTCTCGAAGGGCTCGGAGTTCGTCTGGGAGTCTCGAAGCGTCTGGGGTCTCGAAGGGGTCATCTACTAACTCTAAGATGGTGGGGGAGGGCTTCCTACAACTCAAAACGGCTCAAAACGCGACCAGGAGGTGCCAGGGAGCTAAGCTGTGGCAGGGGAGGAGGATGGCAGCGCACTGGGGAGGAACCGCTCGACGGAATGCTACAAAACTTCGGGAGATGGTAGAGGCGGGCGAGGAGAGCTGGGAGAACGAGAAACCGGAGAAAACGGCGCACCCAGTCCCAAGTTATTCCAATTTTTGTCCTACAGAGCCTTTCTCTGCAAAAATAAGAATATCTCTGGAAGTACTGCAGCGGACGCGACGAAAAAGACCTCGTTCGAAAGGTCTCGTCGAGTAGAATCCGAATACAGAAAAGCGAGAGGTCCGGCGCGTCGGATCTCGAGAAAACGCGTGTACAAGCTCGAGGGGAGGGGGAGAAGTAGGGTTACCAGGCAAAACAGCCCCCTCACGGTGGGCTCCAGATGTAGGGAAGAGAGATGGGTGTTGGAGATTGAATCACCCCAGTGTGATATGTTAATTTGGTGCGAGCTTCATGTGATTACATAAGCGCTTAGAGCGCACTTAGTACTACACTTTTGGTACTAATCCCTCAGTAGTTGAGTCACTACTGAGGGTAAGCCTACATATTCTTTATATTAGACTACTTACTCATACCTTGTAGCTGCCTACAGGTACATTGAATATTATAGTAGTTGAGTCACTACTGAGGCTGCCTACAGCCCTTTTCTACAGGTTATGAGCCCCGCCTAGTGCGGAAATTTTATTGTAGGCAACTCGCAGTCGACTCGTATAGAAACTACTCAACAAGACCACAATACTATCTCTACTACCCTCAAGGCTAATGGACGGCTACCTAATGGATCCACCTGAGCTTGGAGAGCATGGCGAGAACTGGACCAACTATGGGAGTTGGGTCCTCGAAGCCATAGACGAAGAAGGCTCGACAGGTATCCTACTGGGGTCTGAAACACGACCAAGGCATCCTACACAGCTCAAAGGACGTGGCCCAGGATGGGCACCTCAGTCTGATGAGGAACGAGATGAAGTCGCGGTCTGGCAAACCGCCGACAACGCGTGGCATCAACGGACTGCTATGGTCCACCATATCATCATATCCGGCATACCCGACTCTATTCTAATGCTCGTTATGCATTTAGAAACTCCTCATGAAACTTTCGCTTACCTCGAGAATCGCTATGGTCAAATTCCAAGACCAGAGAGTCAGAAGGTTGTCGTCAAAGCCACTCAAGAACACGACATGCCATCCAAGCAGTACGTGATTGAAGAGAGCACTCAGAGCGCTGGCGATAGCAATGACAAACCAGGAAAGTCACCAAGCGATGGGGGGAGCTCTCCTGTGAGCTCAAGTGACTGCGCCGAGATCCTGACTGGGCACCAGGAGCCCAAGATGGAGATCATAGATGTGCAGCATGTGGAAAGTAACATACTGCAAAATGAAGTTGGGACCGGAGACTCGAAACAGCTGGACGAACATGTGAATACGCCTGAAGCACCTGACAATAGCAGTCAGTGCATACTAGATGGCGAGACTGCAACAGGAGACGAGCCCAACGCTGTAGCTGACACACATGATGCGCTCACTTCCATCGGTACAAGTGCATGGGTGCTGGACTTATCTGAACCCGACAGTGAGGCTATTACACCCACAACTGGGTCCATCAATCCAGAAGATACTCAGAGCATCAAAATCGTTTCCCCTGTGGAAAGTGACCATCAAATCGTGAACGAAATTAGATCAGTCGACGATGTACCTGATCCTCCACAACTTCGAAATGAATCCCCGACTCTGCAAAGTCTACAAATCGAACAATCAGTATATGTCCAAGCCTCTATAACCACGAATGTGGGGTTGGTACATATGTGGACACGGTGCGACATGGAAGAGAGCTACTTCGAGCGCGGCATAGCCGAATTGTCGCTGCATGTAGCCGAGACGACAGTACTGGGCCCAGAGCACCCTGATAGGGAGCCAGACTGGTCCTCGCAACTACGAGAGACCGAGCGCACTCAGCCTGATCGAGATCACGCCTCCAAAGGACGTCACCACCGACCTACATGGGATACCCCACCTGAGAGGATTCAGGAGATGGGGGTGCACGGGCATGCAGAAGCCAGTGGGGGGGACAGCGCAAAGGTCAAGTCAATAACGACGAAGGAGCCTGAGAAGGAGCAGGCTAGCAGCAGCCATGGCGACACAGATAGTAGGGAGTTCATCGACCTGCATGGAGTCAGAAAGGCAATGCTGGCTGACAGAGGGTGTCAGCTCACTGCGTGTCAGACGAAACGGCCGAATGGCTTACCCGCGCCGCCCGAGCCACCTCCGAACTCCATTCACTCCATTTCCAGAACGGTCAGGGTCACCCATCATCGTGGAAGACTCAAACCAAGAGCTGAAAACATCAGCAACACGTGCACGAGGCAAGACGGCCACTGTGCCAAAGTGGTGCCCATGTGCCCACTGCGCCCACTCACGACACCATCTGGAACACCATACTGGAAAGCATGGCCACCCGATCGCGATACAAAGCAAAGCATGCCATTACTGGCTGACAGCAAGGGTCAGCACACAGAACGCAAAGCGAAACGGCAGGACGGTCTGCCTGCATCGCCCGAGTCACCTCCAGCTGGCATCATGCTCAGTCCTCGACCATACAGGGTCCCCCACCAACGTGGAAGACTCAAATTGATAGCTGAAATCGTCAGCAATGTTTGTACGAGGCAAAACGCCTACCGTGTCCAAGTGGCCCCCAAGCGGCCTTCTCTAGCTCACTCGATGCCCTCGAAACGCCTCCGACACCCTACGGGAGGGTTATGGATGATGAAGATAGGCTGTAGCGAAGTCAGGCATGCGAGACAAGTCGAAACGAGAGGGTGCACGTACTGGACACCTTGCATTTTCATGCGGCTGCTCTCACTCCCCTCACTCCCCTCTAAACGGTTCTGGAACACTTCCAATATGTACTGGCGGCAGGGGGTGCCTCCCGTATCGACACGGAATAATGCGGATCGGCCGAGAAATCGTCGTATAGCCAAACGGCCGCCTCCCAGCAGCGGTAGGAGGCAACATGACACGTGCACCAGAATATATCAAAACGGCTCACCCGGGCTGCCCTATCGCTCGCCAAAGGACCTCGCGCACCATTCTGGGACCCTCAGGGACCCTCGCCGACGCAGACGGATCAAGACAAGACCTAAAGACGTCAGTAAATCCGGGCAGAGAGGCTGCAAGCACCTCATGCTACTCAGCATGCCCATTTCACCCCCTCGCCACCTTTCGATATACCTCTGGAATGTTGCTAACACATACTGGCGGAGGGGGGTGCCTCCTGGATGGACGCGGAATGACGATAAACGCTTTATATTCAAAACGGCGGCCCTCGCGATCACGGTACAAGGTCAAGATGCGTGCACACTACGTGCATTACCGAAACGGGAAATCGCCACAACGCGGCGTGGCAAACACAACCAAATAACGCTCGTACACCACACAGACTCGAAGCTGCAGTTGCAGCAATTATACTCATTTTTATTTGAATGTTTGGTATACTATTTCATTCGAGTTCTATATTCTTCACCCCTACTTACACACAGTGGAGCTTCAGGGGGTGTGTTGGAGATTGAATCACCCCAGTGTGATATGTTAATTTGGTGCGAGCTTCATGTGATTACATAAGCGCTTAGAGCGCACTTAGTACTACACTTTTGGTACTAATCCCTCAGTAGTTGAGTCACTACTGAGGGTAAGCCTACATATTCTTTATATTAGACTACTTACTCATACCTTGTAGCTGCCTACAGGTACATTGAATATTATAGTAGTTGAGTCACTACTGAGGCTGCCTACAGCCCTTTTCTACAATGGGGACCCTGGGAAAAGGTCAAAGGTCTCCTAGTGAGAAGAGGGGGGGAATTCGTCCCAGGAGGCTGGAGTTGCCTGGTGGAGGGTCAAAGAGTATAGGGAAAAGACCAAAAACGCGCCCAGAAATCCAAATAAAAGCTGTGAGAACGTTTAGGGACTGTCTGGGAATGAAGAACTATTATTCCGAGTCTTCTTTTGTCTTATTTCCGGCTTCTCGTCTGGGGTAGCTCATTTGTTATTGTTTCTAAGTATGTACAGTACACTTCTAAGTGCTCGCATGGGCTTACATAAGCCACAATGCATGCAAACACTAAGTAAAAAGACAAGAAAAGATAAAAGAAAACAAATCAGTAAGTAAAAACAATGAAATAAATGAAATATCCTGGTAGGGAGGATACTTTCCCTACAGCACATGCAGGTCATCCACCTTCTTCTGGGCTGACATATGCTGTTTGGTCTGCAATTTGAGAACAATCCTACCTGGATGCAAGTTGGCATTCTTTCATTGTGGATGATTGGTGTTAGAAGGAGTGGACATGATACTTCATGTGAGATGGGAGACGAAGACAACACAGGGTGAGTCTGAACCTGTCAATTTTATGCAAGACAATTTATGCAAGACAATTTTTCTTGCAAACAAACAGACAAAGTTCTGCCTAATTTTCTGACTGTTTACCAATTATGCAGGGTCCTCTAGCATGTTCATTTGCTATCGGAATGCCACCATGCAGAAGTGGTGCTCAAAATCCTTGACGGACAAATTTTAGTGCTCTACACCTCCCTTGTGACATGCCAGGCTGCAACTGTTGGTTCAAAAACCAGTTGGGACTTACTCAGCACAGATGCAACCATTTGCACCTCAACCATTCCTGAGGGTCTCCCAGTTATTCCAAACAGGACCAAGGTTCAAACACTATACCTCCAGCAGCTGACCACATTGCAGATGATGGTCTTCAAGATGACCGTTCACATGACTTCAACCACAGCACAACATCAGACCAGGACCTTGATGGAATGATTGCAGAGTTCATTGGCCCTGGCCACAAGATTTATCGTGATTATCATAGGGGTCTTAATGGTAAGCCTATGTACACATGATTCCATGTACCTCCACTCATACATTTTATCATAGCACAAAAATGTGATTCCCAGGGTTGTTTTCTACCAGATGGTGCTCTGCCACCATCCTGTGTGCAGGTATCGCCAGATGATTGGTCCCCATACTGCAACCAGTGAGAGTTTGAACTTGCTGAATTCCTCTTCAAGCATGTGGAAATGCCAGCCAGCCAAATCAACACATTGCTCAAAATCTGGGCTGCATCCTTGATCGAGTTAGGTGGCAATCCACTATTTGCCAACCACACAGATCTCTATCATGTGATTGACAGCACGTCTGTTGGTGCAGTCAAGTGGGAAAACTTCAAAATCACTTACAAGTGCAAGTGCCAGGATGGACAGAACACAGATGAACAAGATGAACTGATCAAACTGGCTGGACTGGGTGGTCAGGATGGTCAGGATGAACCCGATGCCCCTTGGATGTTTGATGTTTATGATGTATGGTATTGAGACCTGCATCAAGTTATCCACAACCTCCTTGGACACACCAACATCAAGGATGAAATGGACTTTGTACCATACCAGGAGTTCAATGCCATGAATAAGCAGAGGCATTGGGAGGATTTTATGTCAGGTGACTGGGCTTGGGAAGAAGCAGTGTGTACTGGGTTTTTCAATGTAGGTCCTACTTACCCTGTACTCCCAGGACAAGATTATCAGCGTTAACTCATCGACTGCTGGAGCAACATTGGTTCCCATTATCCTTGGCAGTGACAAGACCACTGTTTCTGTGGCAACCAGGCAGATGGATTACTACCTGCTCTATCTTTCTATCAGAAATGTGCACAACACCACCTGTTGTGTGCACTGCGATGTGGTAGTGCTCACTGGATTTCTTGCAATGCTGAAAAGTAAGTGCTTTAAGTTCTATTACTCCATGTTATTGCTGATAGGCTGATAGCATGTAGGGAGAATGCCAATACACCAGCATTCTGTAAATTTAAGAAACAACTTTTTCATTCATCACTGGCACACATTCTCCACTCACTCTGTGCTGCGATGACAGTTCCAGAAACAGTACTATTTGGTGACCAGTACTACTGCCATGTCATCTATTCGTTTGCAGCTTACATAGCTGACTATGAAGAGCAGGTTCTCTTGTCATGCATCATGCATGGGTGGTGCCTGAAATGTCTCACACATCGGGCGGACCTTGATCAAGATGCACTATGGTGTTGTCATGAACATAAAGAACTGATCATCAAAGAGTTAGACCTTCAGACACTCTGGGACAAGTACAGCATTAATGGAACTATAGTGGTGCATGTAATATACACTCTATTTTCATGACTGACTGAGGACAGCCATTTACAAGTGAGTTTCCACATGCGGATATCCAGAGAATGCTTTCACTGGACATCCTCCATCAACTCATTAAAGGTGGATTCAAAGATCACCTGGTTGACTGGGTGGAAATGTATCTCATCCATGTCCATGGAAGGAGTGCTGCAGAGAAAATACTGGATGACATTGATCGAAGGTGTGTTGTCTGACCTCTGTTATCACTCACTGACCTCATTGAATACCAGGATTGCAGCTGTCACCCCATTCACTGGGTTGTGACATTTCCCTCAAGGCCGACACTTCAAACAATGGACTGGCGATGATTCCAAAGGCCTTATGAAGGTTTGTTTATCGTCTTTTTTGAATGATACATTACAATTGACTGGTCTCTCTAGGTGTATATTGCAGCCATTGAAGGCTATGTCCCAGAGGAAATCATCCTCACATTTTCTTCCTTTCTCAAGTTTTGCTACCTTGTCCATAGAAATGTTATCACTGAACCAACACTTATTGCAATCAAGGACACACTTACAAGCTTTCACTTGCATTGTGGAATCTTCCATGATGCTGGAGTAGTCCTTATGTTTTCATTACCCTGACAACATGCCATGAAGCATTATCCCTATCTTATATGCCAGTTCAGCATGCCAAATGGGCTCTGTTCATCAATTACCAAACCAAAACATATCACAGCAGTTAAGTGGCCTTATCAGCATACTAATCGCTTTCAGGCTCTCGGACAGATACTTAGGATCAATGAGAGGCTTGATAAATTTGCTGCAGCGTGAGCAGACTTTGAAAAATGTGGGATGTTGGGAGGGAATTGCCTGTCAAATGTGCTTGGGAACCTTGGTGCGAGCATTCTTCGATGCTATTTTCAATTCTGAATGCATTTTAGAAGAACATCCAATTGAGACTGACCACAATGCATTAAACAAACAAGACTGTGAAGGCGATGGTGAGGAACCTGCAACAAGTTTTGAAGAAGACCCAGGTGATACAGACAACTCTCCAATGTCAGTTGAGGCCTGTGTATCATTGGCCCAGACCTACCATATGCCTTTATTCATAGTTTTATGTGTATGAATTCTAATCAATAAATCACAGAATGTACATGTGCAAGGAATACGAGGGACTTAGCAATTGAACTTAACATACCCCAGTTCTGCAATATCTTGCAGCATTTTCTTCAATCACAGCTTCAACATGACGATCGTGATCCAGAAGATGTTCCATTGGATGAATGTCCTTTTTATGATGGATCTGTCCATGTCTATAACTCCATGTCTTCAACATTCTATGCACCCAGTGATGTGAGTGGCCTCCATGGCATGTGCCACAAACATATACGTTGTTCCCCTACATGGAGGAACGAAGGTTCCCATTATGAATGGATCTGTCCATGTCTATAACTCCATGTCTTCAACATTCTATGCACCCAGTGATGTGAGTGGCCTCCATGGCATGTGCCACAAACATATACGTTGTTCCCCTACATGGAGGAATGAAGGTTCCCATTATGACTGTGTTTTTGTTGTAACTAATCCTCACACGAAAGGCATGCTTGGGCTGGATGTCACTCATGTCCTATGTTTCTTTTTGTTCAAGCAGCTGGGTATGGAGTATCCTTGTCACTGCAAGCATTTCACAATTTTTCTTGAGAAAAAATGCTGAAAAAATTGAAGAAAGAGATACTCTTTTTTGAGACATGTTTTCAAAGAGAAAAGGCAATAATAATGCTGTGTTTTCTTTGCATGATTTACTAAAAAACATTGGTTGATGCTAATACCCATTAGTGTAGAACCTAATGGGCATTACCATTAATTCATATTTTTTAGCAGAAAAGACAAAGAAATCATTACATTATATTCACCTTTTTTCTTTGAAAACAGCCAAAATAAAAGAGTATCTCTTTCTTCAATTTTTTCAGCATATTTTGGGGGGAAAAATTGTGAAATGCTTGCAGTGTGTGTGGTCATATGCTGGTTTGATCGTGTAGGAGATGGCCCAAATAATACAGGGATGTGGGTGGTCTGTATGTGCAATGCCCAAGACATTGCTATCATCCACATTGATACCATCTATCATGCAGCTCAACTCATCCCTGTATATGCATCTCAGCATGGTATTGACCCAGTGAGCATCAAGCCTAATGAATCATACAACAAATTTCAGTTTTACTATGTGAATAAATTTGCTGACCATCATGTGTTTGAAATTGTGTCCTAGCTGCCAGTTATGATGTGCGAAGTCTGCTCACCTAACACATTGCTGTGCATTTCCTGCCCCCCCTGCCAACTCAATCTACAGAACACAGTTCAAACAACACTCTACAACCAGATGAACAGTACATACCTTCCACCAATGTGCCCCCCAGAGACAAACAAGCAATAGACTGTGGTGAAACCAATGGTGAAGGAAATGGAGTCATGAACCGTGGTGATGGAACTGGTAATGCTCACATTGCAATTGGAGGGGACCCCTGGCAGTATGTTTTTCCATCCGTCTGTATGTTTTAAACATTATTATTTATTCATAATTCGCTACATGCTGACAGATGTTGGGTCACAAACGTTAGAAATGGATACTCCGCCCTTCCCATCCTTCCATATCCCCTCCACGGACACAGTAATGACTTTTGTCCTTTATTTCATTCTATCACTCGTTTTCTGGGGCGTTTGTGTCAGCATGTGGTACCTACAGCATGCAGTGGCAACCTTGATGAAATACTTCTTTTAATCACATCTTGACTACTTAGGGACTCTTTTTTTTGGACTATTTTGACTATTTTGACTATTTGACTACAGTGGCAGTGTTTACTCTCGCAACTTCGATAAATAGTGCAACAAGTGTGAAAAGTGTGAAAAAGTTGTAAGTAGTGCAGAATAGTGTTAAAATAGTAGAAATAGCATTTTGCTGATTTGCTGATGTATGTACACTGCTCTTGAAGTACTTGCATGGGCTTACATAAGCCACAATGCATCCAAACACAAAGTAAAAAGATAAGGAAAAGAAACCAGTAAGTAAAAACAATGAAATAAAACAAAATACCTAGTGGGGAGGATACTCTCCCTACATCTGAGGGTGGCTTTAGATAGTGACTGTCCCCAGTCATCATGTACCAAGCTGTATCATAAAGTGAGATGAGGGCTCCTCCTCAAAAGAAAAACTCTAGGTCAAAACTCAAAAATGTGAACTCAACAATGAAAGAGGCCATAAAAACAAAGAAAAACCAATCAGAAGGGGTACCAACCATGCAGGAGAGGGTGCCAGAGTGGAGCCAAGGATCAACAAGGGGACTCGAGGGGGTGGCTTCGAAGGCGAGAGCAACCTCAAGCCTAGACAGGCCTCAGAAGGTGACTCAGGGGGGAAGGACAGCTGCATGAAGGGGAAGGAGAGCTGTGCAAGTGGGAGACAGACCTTCAAGAGACTCCAGTGAGCCTCAGGACTTGACTTGGGGTTGGGACCAGACTTGAAGGGGCAGAAGCAGCTCCAGAGGGGGAGACGAGCCCTCGAGAGGCTGTGACAAGCCTCGTGATCCAACTTGGGCCTGGTTCAAAGCTCTGAAGCTTCCCATCGAGGGTCTGGGAAGCACTTGAAGGTGACTGGATCGCTCTCGAGGGGGATGCAAGGACTCTTGAACTCAAAAGGTACTCTGGGGTAGTCTTGGGATTGACTCGAGAGCCAGCAAGGGTGGGGGCAACTCAGAGCTCAAAGGGGGAGGCTTCACTATTGAAGTCACAGCCTCATGAAGGAGGAATGAGGTTCTGCAGGGCTCGACATCCAAGGGTGGCTTCAACAGAGTCCTTGAAGCAGTTTCAAGGCACAGGGACCAAACCTTCGAGCACTCTAAACAGCCTACTGAGTGCACATATGACTGCTGATCTTTTCTCAAGCTATGAAGCAAGTGCGAAGCTAAGTCACCAGCCTGCTATCTGGGACACACCACTGTGGCTGAGCCACAGTGTGCCATGAGCCTGCATAAGTGACTCAGCAAGGAGACAAGCTGCTCAAAGCAAGCTTGGGGGAGGGAGGGGGTTCTTCAAAGTTCAAGGGGATGCCTCAAAAGGGGAACAAGGGGGGGAGCTTCATGCTCAAGTGTGCCTCTCCCTGGGAGCATCTTCTAGAATGAGACCAAGAGTACTCCACAGGGGTATCCCAAGAGTAAGAACTGAACAGATAAAACCAATATATATTTCATGAAGGCAAATCTGAAAACAGCCTCAAAGGGGCAAACAAAGGGTCAGGGTCACCTTGACATGACCTCAATCATCTAGAGGGAAGCTGGGGGGGGAGTTCTTGTACATGGAATGAACAGGGAGGGTGTAGGGGTCTTGTATACACACCATGAAGCGGCTTTGACCACTGAAAACCAAATTTAGTTGCCACATGCGACTCGAAGTGTCTAGGATACATCTATGAACAAACATGGGTGCATCTAAGGGAAGTGTCTATGTCATGATTGCATCTCGACAGGTCTCGGAATGTGTCTCGAATATGTTAAGGTTGTGTCTGAAACATGATATGACTGCATCTCAGTAGGTCTCAGAAAGCATCTTGAATATGTTATGAAGAAGGCACATCTAGAATACATTATGAATGCATCTCGGTAGATCTCGGAATGCATCTGGAATATGTTATAACTGCGTCTGGAATATGATATGATTGTGTCTCGAAAGGGGAACAAAGCAGGTGCATCTGGAATACAATACAATTGTGTCTCGAGAGGGGAACAAAGTGGATACGTCTGGGATATGATACAATTGCATCTTGAAAGGGGAATGAAGCAGATACATCTGGAACATGATACAATTGCATCTTGAAGGGGGAACAAAGCAGATACATCTAGAATACATTATGATTGCATCTGGAACACAATATGACTGCGTCTCGAATATGTTATGACTGCGTCTGGAACATGATATGAACAACGAGGGTGTGTCTCAAACACATTACAACTGTGTCTCGGAGGGTCTCAGAACGCATCTCGAATATGTTACAAACAAAGCAAACATGTCTAAATGAAGCATCTATGTCACAAACATGTCTTGAAAGGGTCTGGAACACAGCTGGGTCTCGAAGCAGCTGGTGGGGTCTCGACAGGGCTTCAACTGACTCTAAGACGATGGGAAACAGTTCCCTACAACTCAAGAGGGAGCTAAAATGTGAGGGAAGTGCCAGGGAGCATAAGCTGTGGCAGGGGAGGAGGACGGCAGCGCACTGGGGAAGAACCGCTCCACGGAATGCTACAAAACTTCGGAAGATGGTAGAGGCGGGCGAGGAGAGCTGGGAGAACGAGAAACCGGAGAAAATGGCGCACCCAGTCCCGAGTTATTCCAACTTTCATCCTACAGGGCCTTCCTCCACAAAAATAAGAATATCTCCAGAAGTACTGAAGTGGTCGTGATGAAAAAGACCTCGTTCGAAAGGTCTCGTCGAGTAGAATCTGAATTCAGAAAAGCGAGAGGTCTGGTGTAGAGTTTGATAAAAGAGAGTGGGGGGAAAGGCCAAGGGGTCTTCCTGTTGGAAGAGGGTCCTAGTTCAACCCAGGGGGCTAGGGATGCCTGGTAGAGGTCAAAGAGTGTGGTGAAAAGACTGAAAACATGCCCTAAAAGTCCAAAAGAGTGCTGAGATTTGTCTAACGAGTGTCTGATCTTGGAGAAATATTCTCCCGAGGTTCTGCGTCCTTATTTCTGTCTGCTCGTCTCTGGTAATGTGGCTGTTCCTTTTTTAAGTAAGTACAGTGTACTGTAAGTAGTTGTTGGCTTACATAAGCCAACAATGCGTCCAAACACTAAGTAAAAAGATAAGGAAATAAGAACAGAACAGATCTGTAAAGTAAAAACAGTGAAATAAAATAAAATACCTAGTAGGGAGACTTCCCTCCCTACACCAGAGCATCGGTTCTTGAGAAAACGCATGTACAAGCTCGAGGGGAGGGGGAGAAGTAGGGGTACCAAGCAAAACAGCCCCCTTGTGGTGGGCTCCAGATGTAAAGATGGATGGTAAAGGAGTGTGGGAGGAGACTGGAGGAGTCTCCTGTTGGAAGGGGTCTCAGTTCAACCCAGGGAGCTAGAGTTGCCTGGTACAGAGAGTCAGAGTGGTGAAAAACCAGAAAATGCGCCCTAAAAATCCAATAGAGACTGCAGATAATGTCTATAGCACATCAGGGAATGGAGAAATAATATTCCAAGCACTCCAGCTTGGAATTCCATCTGTTTCGTCTCTATAATGCATCTATTATTTTTTCTAAGTATGTACAGTGGCTTGAAGTACTCACACGGGCTTATGTAAGCCACAATGCATCCAAACACAAAGTAAAAGACAGGAAAAAGAAAAGAAAAGAAATCAGTAAGTAAAAACAGTGAAATTATTGAAATATCCTAGTAGGGAGGATATTCTCCCTACACTGCCTCCTTTATCTCACTTGAGAAACCAGATGAGGCCCATTGATCCCCCTAATCTAGAACCTATCTGACTTGTGCTCTCAGAAATCATCACTGAGTTAACCTCTCTAACCCTGAGTTGTCATCCCATGACAGAACAATCTGTTGGATTATGATGCAACCGGCCATTGTTGGCATGTGTTTGCTAGCTTACATAATCTCTTTGCATCGCACATAGTTACTGGATAATTTTCCTAGTCCCTCAGTAGCTTGCCAGACTACTGAGGGTGAGTACATTTGTTACTTAGGTTTATTCCTATCTCACTGATACCCTGTAGATACCTACAGGTATATACTAATAATACAGTAGCTTGCCAGACTACTGAGGATACCTACAGCTCTCCTACAGGTTCCCTCTGCTAAGCAACAACCTCCTTTACAATCTTCACCTCGACACATGGCAGAACCATTCCCTGAACAAAACATTAAATGAGTCAGCGTCAACTTCTTTTCTGTTTGCAAGGCCACTAGCAATGGAGGTCCAGGTGAACGTGAACAGATTCATCGCGAACAGGTCCAGGCATTCTTTGCCTATGACTGAGCCTTGTGTCGCAATGGTGGGGATATCCCAGAGGTCCCTGCCGGGTATCATCTCTTCCAAGAGGCCTACCATAGGGATGCTAGGACGAGGTCCCGCTTTGCTTTCTGCGAGGCAGATGGTAATGGCTACCCAACCATCAGAATTCCTGGACTGTCACTGACTAAAGAGGAAGTGTTAGGCTCTGACTGTGATCTTTGCAGCCATGAGGAAATCGAGGGAGGAAAAGTACTCACTGGCTCTCAGGCAGACATGGTCAACAGTATGCTGTGGGATGCCACTGATTGCCTGAGGTGACAGAGGGACAGGAACCATCAAGGATATGTCAAGCATTGCGAGTGCAGAGAGGACTGGCATCATGGCAGGGGGCCCCTTGGCACCAATGCTGGTGCCTACATCAGGCAGCAAACCATCGACCCATATTTGTCATGCTCGGAAAGATGATCAGGACCATCGAGGAATGCTGGATCTCGACTCACCTCTCCTGGTGTGTCAATCATCGACATTGATCACCCTTCCACCGAGTCTCCCGAACAGCCTATCATGGGGCCAAGTCATGTTGCAACTGACCCCACCCCTTCTGACAATATTGCCACCCTTGATGAGTTACCAGGTGATGCCTATGAGGAGTACTACAAAGAGGTGGTTACTGATGAATCAATGAATGCAGAAACTTCCATGGCAGATACTGCGACTGACTAGAGAATGAAAGGGTACTACATACCCTGAAGGGGGGAGTGTTAGGTCTTGGACTGACACCAAAGAGCAGATGTCTAGATGTGAAGAATAGTTTGACATTTCATTCCCATCTCACTTTATTTCTCATTTACTATGACTGATCCTACTATACCTGTTTGTTACTATAGCGGTTTCGTGCCTAGCCTCTACCTGATAAAAGGGCCACCGAGATGTACTGTGGTGGGCCATGGTGGGGGCCTTCAAGCAAATGGTAGCATCAGCCACATGCACCAAAAACTTTCATACTCATGTGCAGGGCAAACTTGAGATCTTGTAAGACTTCCCAATGCATCATTTCCAACTTCTCCAGGACCAAATTTACATTTTGTGGCTCTCTGACCCAGAGGTCAACTGCCTGCAGCAAAACTTTTAGATAATTAATACCCTGTGGCATGATCACAAACCTGGCATAATGTATGAAGGTGGTTGATCATGTAGTAGGTTGAGTCCCAACGAGTCCCAACATCATGTAGAAGCTGGACAACAGGGAGAGGGGAGGGGATGCCACTGTGCATAAACGACTGATTGGTGTTCCCAGATTCAATTGTCTGTTGGAAGTTTCGCTGGCACTGACCTGAGCTATGGACACATTGTACAGTCTCCTGTCCACAGCAGATAGGGTCCTCTTGGACCACCATAATGTATTCCATGCTCTTCAAAATCCTTGGTGAATTTCCCCATGTCCAGGGAAGGCTGGAAAAGTCTGCATGTGTATAGCCATTAATAACATGTTGTATGCAAATATTGATGATATGAGGAAAACAACAGATGTGGCATGTGACAGGATCAAAGTCAAACTCACACTCTTCCTGTAAGGTCTGTGTGAATGCTGCCATGGCAGTATCATTATTAGCAGCATTGTCCATAGTGAAATGACTGATCTACTCGAAGCTTAGTAACAGTATGCCAAATGAGTCAAACATGTACCTTCTCTACTGGGATTTCAGCATGATCGATGAGGTGAAGGATGGCCTTTGCAATTTCCTTGCCCATGTGCGAGGTAGGAAGACAGTGAAATGTGATCAGTGCAGCCTTCATTGCAAGCTGACCAGAATGTGATTGCACACTCCCCAACTCATGTCCAATCCAGTGTGCCATCATTGCAAGGTAGGAATCGAGCTTATCAGCAGACCATATGTCTGCAGTGAAGGAAATCACTCCAACAGCTCTCTGCAAAGTAAATAACACTGCAACAGTGAAGTAACGATTCACACACCTTCAGCTCCACTCTGAGCTGCATAAAATGCTCTCACCAGTGCTGGAGGACGAGCTCATGGGTCTTAGTATGATGAGGAATATCAGTATCCCACAAATCGTGTCAAAGATAAAGAATTAGCCAGTGAAATTGTGGACATTCCATTACATAGATTGCCTGATTCAACAATGATATTGTGTCAGCAAAGTGCCAAATGGATTAAAGATACCTCACCTGGTCATCAGAGACAATGAAATTGACCAAGAACTCATGCAGACCCTGAATGGAGAACTCGGGCAGATCAATGCTAGGGTCTCCTTTAGGTAGCTTTCCAACAGGGACTCCATAGTCCACCCCAGGTGGAGGCAGAGGCAGCAAATGGCTGATTTCTGCACCAGGGTGATTAAGTGCTTCTTGAAGCATGTTGAAAGTATACCCTCTCTCAAAAGTGGCCATGAGATACTTAGACTGCACAGGCCAATTGTTTTCTTCAATCTTCTTGAGATACACCAGTGGATGTTGGGAGTTGAGGTGACAGTGACACATTGTAGTTGAAGACTTTGCAGAGTACAAGTAGCTATGTTGCCCTATATTAGTGTCACAAACATAGAATAGTTTGAACAAAACTTACTTGCAGATGTTACAGAGAGATAGACTTTCTTCCTCCCAAACTTCCTCCCAAAAAAAGTAATTGATGTCATGGGCGATATTCCTCCTTGACTGGCCTTGACATGAGTTTCCAGTCGCTAGAGGGTCAGTACTGGCTGTGTGGGTGGCAGTAGCTTGAGGTTGGACATTCTCTTGCCTCTCACAGTTCTCCTCATCAACATCAATACCAAGCTCTTGCTCAATGTCAATGAACTCCTCAGAGTCATTATCATGATAATGCTGTGGCAAGCAGTGAGAACAAGTGGGATGACCCCTGCCCTTGGGAGCCTGGGTCTCTGCGCTAGGCTGTGCAGTGCAAGATGTTCATTGATGCTGACACTGACCTCTTGCCATGGGTAAGGAAGGAAGAAGGTTGTGAGCTGATGGAGGGGAGAATAAATGTTTGGTACTCATAGCATCGTGTTGCTGGTTGCAACCAAACATGAGGCAGAACTCATGCCAGCTAGCTTAATCCCTTGAAGTTAGTATTTACAAAATGCTCCATGTACCTTTACCAGGTGGTGATCAATTTAACTTATCCTTAGTTGGGAAAATGATAGGAAAGTGATTGAATACTTGACAAATTTGGCATGTGGAGGACAAAGGGGTAATGTCGAAGAAACATACAAACAAGTTCTGGAAACACATGAAGAAAGCTATGAATTCAGATATTTATAAAAGGAGTTTACCTATGAACCAACTTGCGAAAGCAGCTGAGCACAGAGGGGTATTTCAGGGCTCGGAGGATGTGCTAGAAACCTTACTCTCCGTGGGCTGATATTCATTGTCATCTGAGTGAGCATGCTTGGTTCCATGGAATGTGTTGAAATACCAGTCTTGGTAATGTGACCAAGTGGTCACCTGAGATGAAGCCATGACCCTGGCTTGGATTACCCTCCAATCGAAGTCGACTCTGAGATCAGCTGCCTGTAGCCTATGTACTGTGGACTTGGATGCAGAGATGCTCAGGAGTTTGCTGATACCCTTCTTCACTGCACTTAATCCTTTTCTAATTGCCCATTCCACCTCTCCCATTTCGATGGGGGGATATATGAACTTGAAAAAACATCCTGTCAGCAAGTCATAAACCAATGTAAAAAGTCACTTATGCCAACTACCCTCTTACTATTGTCAAGATCAATCCTCTGGGCCCTGTCCTCCTTAGTCCATACATGATACTGAACATCTCTGATATTGCACCACATGTGACCAGTGACCATGATGGGTTTGATTTCTATGGGCTGAGGTTCAAGTTCAGCTTCTGAATTGATATTGGTCTCAGCTTCAGACTGCTCGGTGGAGATAGATGGATCAAGTGGTGAGGAGGAATCAGGTTTGTTGATGGAATGGGAGCCAGAGGTTGAGGTGGGTTTGTTGAGCTTCACAGCACATGCCTCAATAGATTGAGGGAGGGCGAGGAAATTTTCTTCGGAGAAAGATACATTGAGTTGAGAAAAGAATGACCAGGTCTGGGTCCCCTCCTTTGGGGAGTGGTAGGGATGATTCTCTGAAATGAGGATCACAACGACAAAAGCGATTTGTGCCCAGCCCTCAACCTCACACTGAACCTTCTTCATCAAGTCATTGCGATCCTGGCTGAAGGCACACTCGACTACAGCAAGGAAGACACTAGGTCCTCTCGTGACAGGGCTCATGACAAGGGCAAGATCAGGGGTCACAGAGAACCCAGTGAGTGGTGATCCCATGCTGATGTTTGCTTGTAACCTGGTGCAAAGAAGCCTTCCATCAATTGGAAGTCAGTCCAGCATGCACAGCACAGCCTGGCTAAAATTAGAAATGGAAAACTTGTGTGCAGCTCTCAGCATCTCCACAAACAAGACACCATTTGTGGGGTTGTGAGACAACCTGACAGTCAATAGGCCACATGTCATGTCACAACAGTCACAAAATTTCTAACTTTGGTTTCTGCTGTAGGAGAGGCCACTCTTCCACCACCTGTGCAAGTGCCCTGAATACTTGAGTGTTGATGTGTTCAAACACCTGTTTGGCAGTGGATATGTTAGCTGTGAAAACTCACACAAATCATCAGGAAAAACTGACAGTGCAATATTTGTTATAGACTGGAATTGTGCATCACTATTTGATATATAGTGAACTATAGCATTATTTTAACTATAGATCATGATGTCATAATGAAAGTTGTAGGGCTGGGTCACAGGATCACAGGAATATGCTTACATCATTGATATGCCCAAAAATGGGCAAGAAAATGGCAAAATACAGAAATAAATTGATGTCTCAAAAAATAAATTTCAAAGATGTCATAATGAAAGTTGTAGTACCTGACAAGAGGTCCATGGAGGTATGGTTATCTCATCTATCTGTGCAAAAATGGTAGAGATATAGACAAAATACAATTAGTGTTGTGTAGTGTCCATTTTTATTACCAAGAGTGTAGTGTGCACTTTTTTGATTCGTTTGGTTGTTTGATTAGATAAGTGTAGTGTAGTGTCCTGACAGCACAATATTTGTCATATACTGAAATAGTGTGCAATTATTGCATATGTGGTGAACTATAGCAACATTATAACTATATGTTGCCAGTTGCTCTAAATGTTTTCCCATGTGCAATGAATAGTTACAGAACATAAGATTTCTTTTATTTCATTGCTTTTACTAGGAAATTGTAGTGTAATGTTCGCATTTTTCAATACCAATTAAGGTAGTGTTATGTAGTCTACACTTGTATTACCAAAAAAGTGTAGTGTATTAAGTGTAGTGTTGTGTAGATTAGTATATAGTGACTAGGGAATGTGTGGGAAATGATTGGTAAGCTAAGACTCGCACTTAGACTTGTTGAAGTGTTGCAGTGGCCACTGGTCATGTGACTGTGAGAAGTTGAAATTTTCACCCATGCTTGCACACACACTCAACCACATTTCCTTTGCCCCACCTCCCACCTCTCTGCACTGCTGTCCCTCCACTGGATAAGGCTCTGTTCCAACAACAAGGTAAGATCCCTGATGAATGATCCTTCTCCCACTGACACTCCCCCACCCAGAACAGCAACATCTGCAATGACTGGTGGGTAAGTCCCCCCCTCCCTGGCCCTCCCTCTCTCATCCCTCCTCCCATCTAGCTCCTCTAGCACCAACCACCACCACCCCAACCCTCCTTCAAGGTAATTCCCCCCTCCCCTTCTCCAGTCTAGATGCTGATGCCCATTCCCCCTCCCCCCTCCCCCCTCCCCCTTCCCCCATCCATCCCCCCTCTTACCATCCATCTCATATTTTGATTTATTACCAAGTAGAATTATGTGTATGTATTGTAGATATTGTGCTAAATGAATTTCTTGTCTCCTTCCTAAAAAGTGTGAACTAAAAGAAGCAAAAAAAGCAAAAATGGCAAAGTATGGCAAGCTTGGGTTGACAACATTGTGGCTTTATTTTCCTATTTATCATCTTTTTTGCTATATGTGTCTATATGTGTCTATATATCACTATATTTAAGGGGGGATGGTTGGGGTGCCATAGATGCCATAGTTGTCCCTATGGCATCTTTAGTGATAAATAGTGGAATATAGCAATATATAGTGATAAAGTGTGAAAAATGGCACTGTTGGTTTTTCCTGATGCATCCACCATAAGTCTGCCTACCTCGCTTGGAAGCAGCTCAAGACACTGCTGGTCATGAAGTCTGTAGATGACAATAGTTGTGATGCTGGCAAGTCCAACTCTGTCTCTGACTGGGGTGAGCAATCAGGGAACACCCGCAGTCGACTCAGAGGCTTCCTAGCATTGCCATTCAACAGCAGCCATGTGCATTGTTCATCTATGGCATAGCTGTGTACTAACAAAATGTCTAGGTGTGCGTGCCAAAGCCCACTACATGATCACTAAGTATCCTGCCCACTGCAGAGTCACCATGGACCAGATACACATTGAATACAAAGCCCCTGACTTCATCCTCGCACTTAAGCAGTTTCTCGCTTCTCCCTCATCTCGCTGCTCCATCATACACCCCACCAAATCTGATTGCTTTGACATATTCCATAGCCTCAACATCATGGTCAGCCCCAGTACTATCACAGGACATGATGAGGGCATGCAAAGAGCCCAGGCAACACCTATGATCCCTGTTCGAGGTTGCAAGCCCAAATGCCCTGGCCATTTCGATACTGCGTTTGTCTTAGAGGATGGTCATCAACACACTGATGCCCTGGTGCCTGATAGTATGTCCCATAACTTCAATGACATTCATTTGTCTGACAAGTGGCTTACATGCCAGGTGTGCATGTAGCTCGGATCCACATCATATTCAAGCTTCCTGATCACTTGGGTGACCAGCCACATCCTCTGGTTTATGTAGAGTGGTTCACTGCGCTCCACCACAAGGATCCAGTCTCTGGCCTATACATTGTGAACTGTTCTATGTGCCACCATCAACTGAATGTGTCGATAATCACCGCTGATTGTATTGTATGGCTTTGTCACCTTCAAGCCCAGTGTGGGAAGCACATTAATGGAAACTGGTCATCAGAGAATGTGCTAGATGTGGCCTCGCATTTTTATATTAATTCCTATATTGACTTAGATATGTTCATCACATTTTAGTAGTTTGTGTGTCTATGAATGCATCTTTATCTTCATGGGTGATGGCAGCTAACACAGAGCAAGAAATTCATACAACTACTTTGGCTGTCAAGGCTACATGGGCAAATACTGTGCTACCAAGACTATGATGCTCTAGAAACTTTCCAGTCCTCTGTGACTACTATGTTGCATATTTGATTAGGGAGTGACATGTGCCTGACATGACATAGCACTTTGGTGTCTATAGTTGGCAATGTACCTATGCAGCTATGCTACATAGCAAAGTGGTTTTCCTGATGAGTGCAGACCTCATTTGGCATAGCATGAAATGTCAAAGGATTTTGTAGTTGGTTTCAGGTGTGAACTGTGCAAAAGGTGGCATCCCCTTGGACCTTGTTGGGCTGGGTGAGCCAGCAGGTAGTGTGTTTGGCTACATTGCTTGGCATTTGTGCAGTTTGCTCCTCATGATGGACCATGGTTGTGATTTTTTCTTGGGCAAGCCACTGTTCTGTTGGGCTGGGTGTCCTGTCTTTGAACTGAAGGTCTGTCTGGGAAGGCATTTGTGTGACTTTGGTAGCTGAGTAGTGCTGATTGAGCATGTGCCAGTTGTCAAGATAGGATGTAGATGGGTCTGTTTCAATGTGTGGTGACCCCTCATGATCAGGTTGGCATGTCATGCTTGGATACTGCATGTGAGCTGTAGATGGGGTATACATACAGTATGTGCATGATGTGGCCTTGTGTGCATATTTTGACAGCTAGGGTGTACAGTGCATGTTGCTGATGAGACACTGCTATAGTTTCCTGGCCAACAGTTAGGTGACACTTGTTCTGATTGAAGGTGGTTTGAATTCCTTGTCTGGAAAGGCATGCAATTCAAAGCAGGTTCAAGGTGAGGTCTGGCACATAGTAGACATCATGTAGTATGACATGGCCTTCTTGCTTGTTCCCAAGATCTGTATCAAGGACTATTTGGCTGACCATGACTGCAGGCAGAGTGGTACCATTTCCAACTGTGATGGGCTGTGAAGGTATGAGCTGCTTGAGTGCAGTGAACCAGCTGTATCGACAGCTCATGTGTGCAGAGGCCCCAGAGTCAATGATCCAGTGTGTGCTTGGTATATGGCTGTGTGTATGAGCTACAAAGAGGCAGAGTGGCACTTTGTGCACAGAGGACAAGTGAGTAGGCAAGATCATGGGTATGGATTACCCACCAGGATCATGGGTATGGGTACTGCTGGGGTATGGGTATGGGTAGCCTTTACATGACTCAGTACCCTTACCCACACCCACCACTGGGGTCTGCACAAAAATCTGACTAGCTATCTATTTACACTAGCTGTGTGAATGGACTGCATAGCAGTTAGTGTTGTGCTGGGCCTGGCCTCAAGCCCTGAGCCAAGCCAAGCCAGGCCCTCTTAGGCTGAGCTGAGCCAAGCCATTAGGATGGCCTGTGGGGCTCACAGCCTGCCTGACTCTGGATGAAGCCATGGGCTGCAGCTTGAGGCTGTGGCTTTCGGTGGCTGTGGAGTTACCTGATTTAGAAATATGCTCAGCACTAAGTCAAGCCCAAGCCATGGTTTTTGAGCCAAGCCAGGCCTGGACAACACTAAATTAGCAGCTCAACCTCATCAAGAATGAGGACATCAGTGCCATGAGCAAGCTGCCAGATATTGGAGATGATGCAGAGACTGAACTTGAAGATGGGTGGGATCAAATTATCATTAGTTAGTTGTGTCATACATTACTCACTTGTTGTCAATAGAATATCTTCACATCCCAGGGTATACCCTAGGGTATTTTTTTCCTGACTGACTTGATGACCCAGACCCAGACATGGGTCTGGGTATTTCCTGGGTCTGGGTCTGGGTATGTGCCATGATACCCAGGGTTTTACCCCTGCTACTGCCTACAAGTGAGCATATTTGGCATTATGTTCCATGTTGTCCTTATCTCCAATTTTCCCTTTGTGTTTAGATGTCATGTTTTTGTCAGCCTTGTCAGCTTTCTTTTTATGACATTCGTCTTTGCCATGACCTTTCTTTTTGCAATACCCACATTTCAGCTTCTGTTTGTTATTTTTCATGTTTGACCTTGGATTTGTAGAAGTGCATGTGACAAGTGCACTTTGCCCACCAGAAGCAAGCTGATGTGACCTCTCTTCAATTAGCACTTGGGAAATCACAGAGTCAATAGAAAACTTGTCATTTGAAGACATAAGAATTGTGTGAAGGGTCACTTAAGAGGGTGGTAATGAGATTACCATAGTGATTGCTACAAGGGAGTCATCAAGAGATTGACCAAGCAACATTAGGATGCATGCTTTTTGCCACATAGCATTGAGCTGGGTTTGCATGGGACTGTCATCCAAGAGTGTACCACAAAAGAGCTTGCCTATGAGATAGGCAATAGTCTGCTTTCTGTGCCCTTTGTACCACTGACACAACTTTATCCAGATGTCTGCTGCTGTTGGTGCATGGAGAACTCCAGTGAGGGGTTCATCCTTCAATGTGAGTATGATCTGGGTGTGTGCTTCCTTGCCTCTGATCAACCAGTCAGGATGGCCATTTGGGTCACTTTTAGGATCAGGCACAGTGGTTGTACTTCCTCCAACAACATCCCACAAGTCTCATATGTCAAGTATCATACAGATCTGGACCTTCCATGTCTGGAAGTTTGAGCTGTCATCCTCTAGTGATGGAATGTCATAGAGGCAACTTGAGGCCTGCTTGGCTTTCACTGACAAGATAGTAGTAGGTGTGGAGCTGGGTGCTGTAGATGCTGGTGCCTGAGTAGGGACTGCAGTCAAAGCAGAAGGGTTGGACATTCTGTAGCTTTATTGATAGACTGGAGTACTCTTGATTTAAGTTATGCACAAGCAGGGCTCATAACCTTTTGAAAAATGTCTGAAGTGTGAGAGTAACAATGACTAAGAGTGTAAGCTCAGTCTTGGAGTAGGACAAAGTCTAAATAATGTTAACCAACCTAAGAGTGTAAGCTACTCAACTGGTAAGTAAAATATGGTACAGTAATGAAGGAGTGACATTACCTCAGTCTTTGAGTAGGACAAAGTCTGAGGAACATGGAGAAAAAAGGCTGGGTGACATGTATGGAAATATTACATAATCAATACTTGCTGTGTACTCAACAGCACTGAACTCCAACAGAGTCAACCAGGTAGTCCACCTCAAACTCTTCATTGTGGTCCTCTACACCCACCACTGGGCCAGGTCAAGTCACCTTTTGCCCCTCCAGACCCTGATATGGTTTCACCCAAGACACATTGATGACTGGATGAATACAGAGGGTTTTGGGGAGATGGAGTTCAACAGCATTTGGCTTGACAGCCACCACCTTGTATGGTCCCACCCACCTTTCTGTGAGTTTTTGAGAGGGACAACCATCCATTTGAACATGAGTGGTATCCAGCCAAACCTCATCACCAACCTGATAAGTAGGGGCCTCTGACTTAGAGGAGTCTGCCTGTACCACCATGTGTTCTGCTGCCTTAGCCAAGGCATGCTTAGTTTCCTCCAAAACCTTGGCAATGTTGTCAGCAGCCTTGGTGGCAGAGTCTGCTTTTGATGAAGAGGGTACCACCCCCATGTGAGGAGACTAGGTGCAAGTGACCAAAAAAGGAGTGTCCTGTTGACTGTTGTTGCTTCACATTGTATGAGAACTGAGCAATCTTGAGCCATGATGGCCAGGTGTGTTGCTGGTCATTGACAAACAACCAAAGATAACTGCTGTAGCTCCTGGTTTAGCTGCTCCATCTGTCCATCAGTCTGGGGGTGGAAGGCAGTGGAAAGTTTTGGCTTTATCCCCAGCATACAAGGCAGTTCCTGGGTGAAGGAGCTGGCAAACTGAGGGACCCTGTCCAAAACCACTGAGGAGGGGAGACCATGCTGAGACCACACATGGTCCTGGAAGAGTTCTGCAGTTTGCAGTGATGTGACCTCCTTTACTGTTAGGACAAAAACCACCTCCTTGGAGAAGTGATCAACCACCACCATGATGTTGTTGAACCCTTGGGCCTTGGGTGCCTCCATGAAGTCAACAGTGATATCCCACCAAGGTCCAGAGGGTACAGAGCTGGGGAGTAGCTTTCCTGCTGGTGGCTTTTGAGACCCCTTAGCCATTTGACACCTATGGCATGATGCTACATAACCCTTCACCAACTGGGTCATGCCAGGCCAGGTGTAGTTTTGGGATATGAGTTCCAAGGTCTTCTTCCACCCTGGGTGTCCAGTGACAGGGGTGTTATGGTGCTTCTCTATGCAGAGGAGCTGTGCTGCCTGGGGAACATAAACCTGTTCTCCTGAGAACAAAAGACCATCCCTGAGTTGGGACCCTTTGGGTGGTGTGGTGACAGCTGAGGCTCCTTGCAAGGCTGCCAAGAGATCCTTGTCCATAGACAGGGAAACTGAGGGTGATGCAAAGGTGACTCAAGCAGGATCCACAAGTATCACTGCCTGGTTATCTCCTTTCACTTCATGGTCCTCTCTTCAAGAAAGAGCATCTGCCTTGGCCATGGAAGACCCTGGTTTATACACCAGTTTGTAGTTGAACCTTGAAAGATACTGAGCCCAACAGGCCTGCCTTCAGTTGAGGTTCTGGGCCTTCATGAAATACTGGAGGTTTGAGTGGTCTGTCCAGAATTTGAACTGATATGGGGTAGCCTCCAGGTTGCGCCTCCATGTCTCCAGAGCACAGATAATGGCCAGCATCTCCTTATCAAAGACCTGATAATTGCATTCTGGGGGTGACATGGAATGGGAGTAGTAAGCCACCAGTCATGAAAGACCATCCAAGCACTCCACTGACAGGACTGCACCAGGTGCAAAGTCCAAGGCATTCATTTCCAGTCTAAAGGTCCTGTCCTGGTCTGGAAATGCCAAAACTGGTGCTGTGGAGAAAGCCTCCTTCAGCATGTCAAAGGCTTCCTTCTCTTTGGGACCCCAGGACCAAAGCTGTTCCTTCTTAGTAAGGTCATTAAGAGGGTGGGCCACCTTCATCAGCAAATCACCAAAAATGCCCCAGAGTGTCACATACTTTTGTAATGTCACAGTATCCCACAGTGCCATACAGTACCTCAGAGCCCCCAGTGTGTCCCAGTGCCACAGCAATTTCATGTCACAGTAAGCTACAGTACTACATGTCATCCCAGGGTACCCAGAGAGCCCCAGTGCCACAGATATTTCAGTAAAATCAGCACACAACAAAACACTAAACAAATAGTAGACTACACAACACTACCTAACAGTACATACATTTGGTAGTAAAAAATGTAGACTACATAGCACTAATAGTGTACACAAATTTCGCAATTTTGACTACCAACTAAGTGTGGTGTTCATTAGGATTTGATTAGCAAAGTGTTGTGTACACTTTTCATTACCAAAAGTGTAGGAAAGTTTGCTTTTTTGACTACCAAGTAAGTGTAGTGTTTATTAGTTTTGATTAGCAAAGTGTTGTGTACCCTAATACACACTACACTTAGTTGGTAGTCAAAAAAGTGAACTTTACTACACTTTGGGCAATCAAAAGTGTACACAACACTTACTAATAAACACTACACTTAATTGGTAGTCAAAAAAGTGAACTTTTACTACACAGTGTTGTGTACATATTCCATTAGCCACTTTTATTTTTTGATATGCTGGGTCTCTGGCAGAACTTTGCAAATATCTCGCCCAAAAAAGGAGATATTGCCAAGGTAAGCATATCCCCATGGTCCTATGATCATAGGCTACAACTTTCATTATGACATCGTGGCTGTACAATTACTCCATATAGTAGATTTTTCAACTTCTGAGTCTGCACCAATGTGCTGTGGCAAATTCAAACTCCAATAGAAATTTGTGGGGGTGTGCCACAGCTGGCTTTGAAAGTTGCTGAGGTAAGCAAACAGAAGTATATAAACCTGCTCACTCCAACACCACAACTCTTTCCATTACCACCACCATCTCCTCTCATCATCATTGTCATCCCTCCCTCTGATGATCCACCAGAGGGGGGGTGGCAGAGGGAGGGGGGGTAGGTTCCCTCATCTCCTTTTGTTGTTGTCCCTCCCTCTGATGTCCACCAGAGGGGGGGGTGGCAGAGGGAGGGGGGTAGATTCCCTGTGAGGCTGTGCCTACTTAGCATAGATATGTAGTCCCTGTACCATTGTAATTAAAGTAATTTTATAATAATATAATTCAATAATTAGCTGACTACATGCTAAGTTGAGTGTGGGAATCTGTATACTGAAACAGTCTTGGTGGTAAGTCTGTACAGAGGGGGTCTGTCTTGCTGATGTAGTAGTAAGATAAACTAGGGGTAGCTGGGTACATCTGGTGTGTTCTGTGGTGGGCTGTCCAGAAAATCACAGTCTGGACAGAACTGTCCAGAATGGACCACCCTGGGGGCTCTGTGGCTCTCTGGGGCTCTGTCCAGTACTGTCCAGAACAAAAGTGATTTACTGATGTTGGTGAAGTCCTTGATAAACCTTCAGTAGAAATTGGCTAGACCTAGGAACACTCTGACCAACTTCACCTTGGATGGGGTGGGTAGTTCCTAATAGCCTTGACCTTAGAGTCATCCATCTGGATACCTCAGTACCCATGACCATGCCTAGAACTCCACTGACTTTTGCTTAAAGATGCACTTTTCAGGCTTGACAAAGAGGTTGTTTTCCTCTAGCCTTCGAAGTACCTCCACTATTCTGTCATGCTCTTCCTCATCATCTGTCCTCATGAAGATCATGAGGTCATTGATGTAGACCACCATGACCTCCTCCATACCTCTGAAGATGTTGTTCATCATGCTCTGGAATGTGGAGGGGGAGTTGCACAGGCTGAAGTACATGACCAATGGTTCATAGGAGCCCTTGTGGGTGACTAGTGATAAGCAGGGGTATAGGGTACCCACCACAGGTATTGGTGATGGGTTACCATGGGTACAGGTCCAGGTTGCAATCTCAGTACCCATTGGAGACCCAGACCCATGGTCAGTACCTGTTGGTACTTCTATTTCTATCACTTCAAGATGTATTGCCATCCTGTCAACTGTCTGTCTTACTAGTACATATTTGTTATGTCAAATATGGCTTCTGGTACAGTGAAAATTTTCACTGGCCACCCTACACTCCTACCTTCAGCATGAATGCAAAGAGGATCTCACATCCCACAGAAAAGGTTCTAGCCATGGTGAAGGATGTCAGCATAGGTAAGAGAAAGGTTGGTAGAGCTGAAGGAAGCACAAGCAAAAAGAGAAAAACTGGTGAAGGCATAGAAAACACAATGTGGCACCAGACAGCCAGTAATGAAACAGCCAATGAGGAATGAGGTGAAATGGGTGGGACAGACAATGAACAGGAAGACATTCTTGATAACACAACAGCACCCTCAACCCAAGATGAGGACAAGTCTTCTGATGCTGAATTAGGTATGATTCTGTGAGGGATGTTAGACATGGATGCTTACATTTATCATAGAGTGTATGATGAGGGACTGGAAAGCCCCCATCTATGCATTTTACTCACCTGTTCCCATTATCAAGCATATCTCTGGGAGATGCTGCCACATATTCAAATGCCTCACAAAGTCTTGCAAGCACTGTGTTTGGCATTTCCTCGACACAGGGGACAGGGCATTGACAAGTAACATGTGGAAGCATGTAAAATCATGCTGGGGTGGGGATGTCTTGAAGGCAGTTAACAAAGCAGCTGGGCTGGATATTGCTCAAGATGTTATCAAGAATTACACTGTCAATGGGTCAATTACAATGGCATTTGAGCAGAAAGGGAAAGGGAAGCTAACTTACTTGCATCAGCAGCATACAAAGGCTGAGGTCCAGTATGTATAGCATTTAACCCAGTTTGGATGGAAGAACTGATGGTCATGCAGTGTGGAGATTGTATGCTGGGTTGCCAAAAACCTGCAGCCATAGGAAATTATGAAAGACAGAGGCTTTCAATCCCTCATGAAGACTGGGCGACCTGAATATTACTTACCACACCCAAGTACAGTCTCCCACAATGTTAAGATTGTGTTTGCAAAAACTCAGAACCAGATTGCTAAAATTCTTCAGGTCAGTAATGCAGCCACCTACACAAAATATATTTAAGTTGATATGAATGACATACTAGGCATATGATGGAGCACTCAATTTTGGAACTGATGCATGGACATCACCCAACCATAAAGCATTCATAGCATTCTCAGTGCATTTAGCAAAGGAGGGAAAGCCACTGTCAATGGTACTCAATATCATTGAGGTTGCCAAGGTCAGTTGAATATAACACACTCACTTGGATGAAGGTGCAATGCTAATGTTAGAATGGATAGTCCCACAGTGGTGACAATCTTGCTGAAGCATTTGCAAATGTCCTGCAAACATTTGGTTTATCAGATTCAGTTTGAATTCAAAGCATATCATGTTAAACATACCTGACATGATTGAAAAGATACTTGCAGCCATGGGCAACAATGCATCATCAAATGACATGATGGTGGATCAACTTGAAGATTTGGTACCTCATTTTGATGGCATGCTGAGTCATGTGCAATGCATCCAGATGAGTTGGATGATGATGTGGCTGGAGTCAACAAATCAGACAATGTTGGAGATTGTAGTGTTGATGGAGGGGAAGACAATAATATTGAGGGGTGGATTGACAAGGTGGAGTTGTTGACTGATGACGAATGTACAGCACTGGATGAGCACATCCAACCACTGCATCATTTGCTTGTGAAGGCGAGTGTGCCAGAAAAAAAGGAAGGAACACACTGATGAATATTGATCTTGCAGAGCCACAAGCTCTCATTCAAAATCATTCATTCCAGTACAGTTCTCCTGCCTGCTTGGCTGGAAACCTTGAAGGATCATAACCTGCCCATCAGGATGATCCCATGCGATGTTCCAACTTGCTGGAATTCAACCTTCAATGTTGTTGAGTTCTTTTGTAGATATCAGGTAGCAATTGAAGACATTACCAATAAAAGAAAGCTCAGGCTGACAGAGCTTGCCCTTCACGACCATATGTGGGACTTGTTGCTGCAGCTGCAAGATGTGCTGAAGGTAAGCACCTATCAGTCAACACACAGCAACACACTTACATCAGTGTGATTGTGTAACATTGCATGTCCTCAAGGATGCAACATTGTTCTTTTCCCATGGAACACCCAACCTGCCCATGGTCATCCCAGCCATGGACTACATGATGAAGTCTTTACTACTGGTGTCCTCAAGAGGACAGGTCTTGATCCAGCAATAATGCAGTGATTGGACTTGGTAGGAAAACTCTTAACCACTATTATTCCCTAACAGACACCTTAAACTTGTATTGCATTGCTATGGGTACATTTTCTGCATAAATTTAACTCTTTACTCAGGTACTTTGATAGTCTTACACCCATGTCATAAGCTGGAGAACTTCAAGCATGCTGGCTGGAGGTCACAATGGATTGTGACTGCATGGAAGCTTGTTTGGGATAAATTTGATGAATGCTATGCTGTGCATCATATACCCAGTGACTCAGACAGCCAGGCCAGTCTGGATATCGAGGTACAGTAGTACATTATTCATCTAAACTGCTCATGATATGTTGTTTAGGAAGACGAGTATACAATCATCTTCAGCAAACTCCCTTGCCTTGCCTTAATGAAACAGGTGCAACCCAGTGATGAACTTGAGTCTTACCTTTCAGCTGCTATTGAGGATATCACTGATCCACTCAGGTGGTGGTATGAACATTGCTCCATGTACCAGCCCTCTGGAAAATGGCCACTGATTATTTGACAATTCCAGGCAAGTAATTTAATTAACTATTGGTCTCGCTAATTTCCATGATGTTTACAGCAACTTCTGTCAACATTGTAGTGGGGATGTCAGGAGTGAGGCCAGGGGTCAGGGGCTCTCATGTGACAGAAGGAGCAGGGACAAGGTACCAGGGGTATGGGGTGCAGGGGGTCTGTACATACACTCAGACTTAGACTTGCAGCAACAGCAATGTGGGGAGTCTAGACTCCCTAAGGCTGCAAACCGACTGTAGCGGCCTTTCTCAGTGTCATCTGTCACTATCTCCGCCCTACTACGATCATGGCATCTTCTCTAATGACATCGCCACTTGCTCTAACATCACACCTTCCTGTCCCATCATGCACCCTGGTTCATGCCAGCAACATTGCTGCTGACTCACCAGTTACTGTATTAGGTTCATCCTCTGTCAACATATCCCCTTGGTGCCTATGTCCACACAACAAGTGCCGAAACTGTCATGTGCTTAGTAATGCTGCCCACGGTGTCCCTCTTTGGTTAATGAAATCGCTGCCAGCCCCACTCCACTTCCTTTCAATGCAAGTACATAGTTAAACCTTTTCTGCTTTACTTACTGTCATTTTTCTGGACCTTGGTTGTTTTATCTTCATCTACATCGCTGTGCACGTGTGGTTGTCCATATGTCAGCCTTTGTATTTTCTTTTATTACTTTTTGACATATGACAGATCCGAGATATTCTGATTTTTACCATAGATACCTCTGTCTTTATGCTACAAAAGTCTGCCATACCTAGAAAATAAATCACCCACCTTTTGGAGTCACTATCTGTGTGTCTAAGAGTCTCTGAGTATTTTGAGGCGAAGTCCCTCTGTGTTTTTCGAGTCTCCAGTGTCTTCCAGTGCCTCATCTTCGGTCTTATCGAGTTCCCTGTGTCCCACAGCCCCCAGAATCGCCGCCCTTCGAGTTTTCGCCTCTAAGAAACATCCCCCAGTACCCAGAAGTTATCTTGCACCCATCTAAGGCAGACTTTCGAGTTATTCACTGCCAGTACTCCCCATTCGCCAAGAAAAATCCTCTCTCGCCTTCTAGCCCTCTCTTCTATCTCCTTCTGACTCAGCACCCCTTGGGACGAGCCTAGGTTCTACCTACAGCTTTCCCCACTTTCCCCTTGCACTCTCACAAGAAGAGTTGCCCACAGTGAGACCATCATCATCATAGCCTATCGAGTTGGGCAGTTCTGTGCCTGCCTCAGTTCTCATCATCTCTCACTGTGGCCACTCCACCTGGTGACAGCAGCGAGCCTTGAACTCATACAGTTTCTCCATCTATAGACAAGATAGCTGCTTGGAGAGGACTAGCAAGAAGAAGAGGTACAGACAATGTCGAGTCATCTGACAGTAGTATCTCCTCAGTTTCAACAAACCTGTCAACCATGGGAGACACCTCCCTGTCCTCCCCGCACTGTCGAAACATGTTGGCACCTTTGTTTTTACCTGGCCCAAGAAATCATCGCAGCTCAAGTGGAGCGACAGTCATTCCACATTATAATCTCAGACCAGCGATATTCACACCATCCCCATCTTCAAGACAAGCCTCTGGTGGCCCACAGTTGTACCCATCACCAGCACAAGTGGAAAATCGAAGCACCATGGTATTCAGGACCACCACTGCCATACCTTCCACCGCTGCATCCTGTAGCCCAAACCTGCACACCAGCAGCATCTGGACCTAGTGCCATGGCATACAACTGAGACACACAAAAATGCTACCACTCTTTAAGGGAGACTACTGTAACAAAGAGGACCCTGCAGAGTGGTTTGCACTCTTCAGGCTGGCCACATCAAGCTTGATGGATGCAGAAAAGGTGACACGTTTTGAGTGTCAGCTATATCCAGGTGGCCTAGCAGAGGAATGGTTCACAGACCTAGATGCAGCTGACAAGGCAAGTTTAACAGACATCAAGAACACTTTTCTCCAGAGGTGGCCAATGATGAGAAGACCCAAGTGGTCGAGAGTGCAGCAGAGGGAATGGATAAAGGACCAAACACTTCAGATGGAGGATATAGGCAGGTGGATAGAGGATGGGCAAACGAGCGACTACGGGCAGAACCTGTGGGCAGAACAAGTCATCAAGTTAGCGCTAAGCATGGGAGATGCCAGCGGCTTCCTCATTGAAGATGCGCTTCACCAGGTCCCCAACCTACTCAAGGACCACCTCACATGTGAGTATAGCAGTTGGGAAGAGTTTCTAGAGCCTGTCCAGAGTGTACCAACCAACAAGTTGTGTTGCACACAGGAGGAGCTGGCAAAGGAACGCACATGGGATGCAGTGATGGCAAGCCTACAACAACAGTTCTTACATCTATCAACATGTACAGCAGCAACAGCTATCTGTAACCCATCCCATGCCCTGTCGATGCCACCAAGTGCGCCAGCCGGCAGCCCATCAGTACCTTACACTAACCCGAACATAAATCCACTGGGAGTGTGGACCAGAGGGGCACTACCCTTCAGGGCATCACTTACCAGAGGGCAAGTTCTTGAGAAAGCCAGAACAATACCACAAAGGCCAAACACGGAGGCAGGCAGATGCATGTATGAAATGGACATCAAGACATGGCACCACAACTTTGGAATGGAAGCCTACCCATCACTCAAGCGGCCATACCCACTCAGACTGGGAACAGCTACAGTAGGGTCAGGCAAGTGCTTTGGATGTGGTATGGTAACAGATCCATCACATGTAGGCAGCACATGTACATCCACAGAACCAGTATGACAACAGGAAAGCCAGTGGAGGAGTCTGGTAGCAGGCATACTACATTGAACAATGCAGGCCTGCCCACCAGTGCCAGTCCAGTATGTGTGGCCAGTGCAGGCCCAGAGTGCATATCCACAGGGAACTACTCCCATTCTGGCAATCGGTGCATTTGAAGAAAGCACGGACCTAGATGCAGGATATGAGGGACAGGGAGAATGGCAAAACAGTGGATGGGACTGGAATGAACCAGAAAATTACCAGGGACTACTGCTGCCATTGGACCAGCAGTAATCCCTCGATCAAGTCTGCCACTCCCAACATCCAACTTTCCAGGCACAACAGTGGATGTTAATACATTACACAAAAGTTTAAGTCTTTCAATTTCTCCCAGTCTGTCTACACCTGCAGTTTTTTCTCCTCTTATTACAGACACATGTAGGACCTTCCATAGTTATCCAGAGCAGTGCATGGTGGCACAAACGAGTTGTCTCAACCAAGATCATAATGTACATGTACCACTGCAAAACAAGGTTACGAACGTTTACCTGTTGGACAAAATGGGAAGACCAGTCATGTCACACATGAGAAATCCATTCCTGACAGTACCTAGCCCCTGTGGACCTCTGGGCGAATGAGTCCACTTCTTAGCCATCATTGATAGTGGAGCAATGATCAACACGATGGACACAGCTGCATACCAGCATGTAGCAAGACGCCTAACACCACTGGAGCCATCGGACCGCGCTCTATGGATGGCAGATGGCACACTGGTGAGGTCGACAAGCATATGGTCAGGCATACTGGAGTGGGGGCCAGTCAGAGTCTGAACAATGTTCGAGGTGTTCCCAAGTGGAGGGTCATCACAAATGCTGATAGGAAAGCCACTGCTAGAACAGGTGAAGGCAGTACAGGATCATGGGTTGGATACCATAACACTGTCGGTCGACAACACAGAGTACAGGATGAGGAACTTAGGCATGTTCAAGGCACTACCACTTCCCACACTACCAACAGCAGTACCATTCCTGTCCATGGCATGGTACACCTCCTCTGCCCCAGTGAAAACAAGCACAAAACCAGGTGCCAAGGAACAACCAGCCATACTGGCTGTCAAGGCAATGTTGGAACTTCCAGATGATGGCCACCAACCCATGCCCACCCATACTGGAGAACTGTCATTGTGGGAACAGAACAATGACAGACCCTTACCATTCAATGTTTCCCTAGCAATGTCATTTGTGGACCAGTCACAACAGCACCCAACCTGGGTCAGCTGTGTAGAGGGAAAAGGCCCAGAGGACAGGAGTGATCAGGCCGATGCGAAGCACATAGTAGAGATCAGTGAGGTACCTGAATGGAATATGCTGGACACAAAGGATGATATCTTCACTAGGTTGACAGAAAAGGGACTGTTCTACCCACTTCGCATCAAAAAGATCATAGAAGTGGTCACTTATGGACTGTTGCCACCAGACCTGTTGGACCGAGCAAAGAAGAAGGTCGCAGAGTTTGCAGACACATTTGCATTGTCAGTGCACGAAGTAAAACCAGTAATGTTCCACAAGTTTCATCTGGACATACCTAAGGAGGCAACGTTCTCCACAAAGGTAAACCAGAAACCACTGATGCAACCTCAGAAGGAGTTCTTGTTTCCAGTCTTAGATGAGTTCAACACAGCGGGAATCATGCGAGACATCCCAGCTGGCGAGGTAAAGGCAGTGAACCCAACAGTACTTGCACAGAAGACACATGGAACACCAGGACTAAGCATAGAAGAAATACAGTGGATGGTCGAGGATCAATGTGTTAGCAACAGAGAAGCGCCTGACCCAAGCCTACCCCCCAGACCAGTGGCTGCACTAGATGAAACCCTGGTTACAGCGGAAGAGCCAAAGAAGGCAAAGTGGAGACTATGCCAGAACTTCAGTGAACTCAACAAGGTGGTAACGGTGCCATCAATGCCACAAGGCGACATCAGAACCAAGCAGCAGCAACTGGCAGGACACAAGTACATTTGCATTATTGATTTCACATCAGGTTTCTATGCAATCGAAGTAGATAAAGAAAGACAGCCATACCTGTCCATCTACATGGAAGGATGTGGCTTTCAATGCTATTGCTGTCTACCCATGGGCCTACTAGGGTCGCCAACATGCTTCACAGAAATGACAGCCAAAGCATTCAAGGATCTACTGATTAAACTAGGGCTAGAGGTATTTGTAGATGACAACGGAATGGCAGGTGATGATTTCGGCAAACTGCTAGACTGACTACACCTTTTCCTGTCAAGATGTTGGGAACTAGGACTGTTGATAGTGCCATCCAAAATGCAGCTCTTCATGTCAGAGGTGGTGTTTGGGGGATCATGCATAAGCCAAGAAGGCATCTGACCAGATGTAACAAAGCTGGAGGCAGTTGCTAAGTGGCCAATACCAGAGACCCTACTGGTGCTAGTGCAGTTCTTAGGTCTCACAGGATACTTCAGGTCCCTTATTAAGAACTATGCCCATATAGTGGTGCCCCTCACAGACCTGCAGCATAATCTGGAACTTCCCCAACCAGCAGCAAGGCTAGGAAGAAGACAGTACTGCCAGTTCCTCCGGGACCGGAAGCTAGCCATGTACTGGATGACACAACATACAAAAGCATTCCTGTGCCTGAAACAACTACTGGTAATGGAACTGGTACTAAGGGCACCTAGATTCAATGGTATGCCAATTATCCTAACCACAGACAGGTGTAAGGAGGGCTTCGGAGCAGTCCTGTCCCAATGCTTTGAAAGCATACTCCCTAATGGGGAACCAGTAAAAACAATACACCCAATCAGGTTTGCTTCGAAGCAAATGTCACTAACAGAGGAGCAGTACAAACTGTACATCCTCGAGTTCACAGCACTGAAGTTCGGGTTTGACCACTTCAGTGATATCTTGTGGGGACATCCAGTGGAAGTGGAAACTGACTGTATAGCACTCCATGACACCTTGTGCAATGACAAGCTGTCCCTAGTACATTCCTGGTGGAAAGATGGCATTTCAGTTTACCAGCTCACAGAAGTCAGGCACCAAGCAGGCAAGACAAACAGGGCAGCAGACACATTAAGTCGAAAAGCAACAGGAGCCCCATGCTCAGATGCAGATGGCAGTACATGGTCAGTCAGCGAAGACTGGGAGGCAACCAGAGGCATTGTAAATGACCTGTTCACAGTAGCAGTGGACCAGTCAATCTCTGTACTCAAAGAATGCTTTGCTGATGAACCATTGTTCCTAGAAGTGGTAGAGGCCATCCTCAACCTGGATAAGGACAAGCCTGAAAGGGAGTGATGCCGAGCACAGCACTGAGCCCTGGGCTACAAGATCACAGATGGCCATCTGTGGTGCATAGGGAATGGGAAGTCAGTATGAGCCCAAGCAAGTGTAGAGTGCTACTCAAGAAAGGAAGCAGTAGAACTAGCAAGGGAGGAACATGCCAGCAATGGACATTGGGGATGTGACCTCACAAAACTCAAACTCATGGACAAGATCTACAGCCCCAGGTTGGACCAGTCAATTGTAACTGCACTCTTACAATGCCCACAATGCAAGAACTTTGGGTCAACCCATTTGCATGCACTATTGTACCCCATCATGTGCTGCCATCCATTCGAGCTCATGGTAGCTGACTACCTAGCATTGCCAAAAGGCAAAGGTGGGTTTCACAATGTACTACTGATACTTGACACATTCTCACAGTTCATATGGGGATTCAAGTTGAAGGTACACAGGACAGCAAAAACCACCATTGATGGCCTAAAAGCAGTCACACACACGTTCCATGCCCCTGAGACTTTCATGTCAGATGGTGGACCACACTTCAACAATGGAGAAGTACGAGCATGGTGCAAGGCAAATGGAACAGAACAAAGGGTGGTTGCAGCTTACACACCTTGGATCAATGGGTTGGTGGAGAATGCAAATGGAAAGTTGCTGGGGAGACTGCAGAGACTGTGCAGTCCTGGGCTAGGGGAGGACGAGTATGAGAATACCAGGATGGCAGATGTGGGGAGGGCATGGCCAGACCACTTTGACACAGCAATATGCCAGTTAAATGAATGCATTGTTCCTGTGTTCAACTTCTCACCTAAGGAACTTCTGTTAGGCTTCATGGTCAATACATCATGCACACCAATGGATGCAGCCACATCAGAACCATCAGCTGGAGAAGTAGATGTCCAACTGGCTTATGTCGAACAACAATGGCTGGATGGCATGGATCTCGCAGCATTGCATGCAGCCAAGCGCAAAGCTATGTTTGATTGCAAGATACTTCGAATGCAGCCAGGGGTGGTTGTATTCCAGGACAACCAGCTAGTACAAGTATATGACAGCGCTCTCGAAAACACCCTAACTACAGCATGCAAGTTGAAGCCACAATGGTCTGCACCCTGCAGGATCGTGAGCAGAGTGGGAAACTCATATCAGGTAAAGACTCTGGAAGGACTCCCAATTGGTGGCCTTGTTCATGCACAACATCTCTGCTGTTTCATACCTAGAGATGGGACCACACTAGCAGAGGTACAGCAGGGAGAGGAGGAGGCACTAGAAGAGGTAGAGGAGAGCGAGGAGAGCAAGGACCAATCAGTGTGGGGAGAGGTCGTAAAGGGAGAGGGTGTCAAGTAGGAGGACTGTGTGGTGCGAACCCAGAGTTTCACATAGAAGGAGGGGGCAGATGTAGTGGGGACATTGGGGGTGAGGCCAGGGGTCAGGGGCTCTCACGTGACAGAAGGAGCGGGGATGAGGTACCAGGGCTATGGGGTGCAGGGGGTCTGTACATACACTTAGACTTGGACTCGCAGCAACAGTGAGACCATCATCATCATAGCCTATCAAGTTGGGCGGTTCTGTGCCTGCCTCAGTTCTCATCATCTCTCACTGTGGCCACTCCAACATCAAAAGTCTTTTTAGCTGTGGGCATGTTCCATTGTCTCACACTCGCAATCATCTTTCTACCCAATCTGTCTGTGCACTACTTTGTCTTGGGTCTTGGAGTGGCCAAGGCTATGTATTTACTAATGGCATAAAGCTCACAAGTTTGGAAGATATTGAAGGTGACAAAGATGTTGAGTTGGCAGAGGGTTGGGATGCCATTGCTACAGACTAGGATAGACTAACTGGTAGAATATTATGCAAATTGATATGGCCCAGCAGGTATAGCCTGCAAGGGTCCTTACCTGTGAAGTACCCATCTGTAGTACTCATGAATCTACCCATACTACCCATAGCCATGGGTAAGGGTAGACTGTGGGTATGGGTACAGGTCAGCCCTTCAATACCCATGGGTTTACCCATGCAGATCCCTACTCACTGTGAAGGTGGATCATATGGTGCAACAGTTTTATTGATATATTTGCAGCAGGGATGGATTCCAAGTCTTTGTGTAGAGACTTGCACTACAAGTCTGAGTGTGCTTAGTCAGCTGACTAAGCAGCCTCGTGCCACTGTGCTATGTGTCAAGGCTGCATGTCCACTCGCATCTACCACAATGATGCAGCAATGAAAATTCATGCCAGTTCATCCTATGAGTCCATGAACTGTCTATTTGAAGGCTATGAAGTATATGGAGGAAAGGTACAGTGTTTTAATGGAGTGATACTAATGCTACAAGTCCAGATTCCCCACTCTTGTGAGTACAGCACTATACTCAAATCTGTGGTGACTTCCAGCACTTGAAAACCAACCAAGAAGACTGCCTTAAGTATCAGGACACCCTAGATGCTATGTATGAGGAAGCAGACACCTCCATGCTTTGAAGCAGAGGTGCAAAGGTTGTGAGCAGGCCATCACTCAAACTATGGGCCTGTTCACTGGTATTCCCACTCTCATTTGTGTGAAGTGGACTTATGGTTCCTCTATCCTAGGCTCTATGGAGTGCTACATCAAGTATTCAAGACTGCAAGGCTGGGGATCAAGCCAAAGCAACCCCAGAGCCTCACCTGGCACTCAAGACAAGTGCCAAGTGACATCTACATGTTTTTATGTTCCTCTTAATGTTTTATACTCACAGTTATGCCATTGAACAGTACCTGAAGGGTTTTGAGGAGAGCAATGAGCACAAGACCCCCTCAAAGCTTGGTTATAGGTTCTTATGAGCAGCTGTACCCTCGACATCAAGCACTGAGCTTGAAGGCTCAAGTATCTAGGATATCTTACTTATGGTGGTATGTTTACAGGTTTACTCCAGTGGAGTGCTCACCTGTAAAGGACCCCAAAACTGGTGAAATTTTCACCCTGGCAGTAAGAATGGCCCTACAACAAGCCCATCTGCTGATGTATGTCTAGCAGATGTGGAATATGCCCATCATGTACAGGACAAGCTGCAAGGATGCAGTTTTTGCTCCTCAGAGATGATCCTTACATATTGTCCAAAGTAGATCAGCACTTGGTATGAGAGCAGCTAGGTATGGGTATCATATTACAACAGCTTGTCAATACCAGGAGGGCATGAGATATCAGCAGCAGCAATCAATCTATATCCTTAGAATAGTTATCCCAAGAGTGGATGATGGCAAAAATGACTGAACTTAGATGCTCCAGCTCATTGTCAGTTCTAGAACTCTGTGCTAACAAATAGAGGTTCTCAAGTTCTGGGAAAGTGGGTAACCACTGTACACAATGTAACTGGAAGGCTCATTGGTCAGAGATACCCAGATACTGGGATGCAGTGGGTGAAGCCTATGGACAATTGTGTTATAGTCCAATTTTGAGTGCAGGATCCAGAGTGTGAGGTCCCTGATCTTGACATGACATGATCAAGAGCTATTCTCCAGTGAAACTAGGGCATGAGGATCTGCCTCCACAGGAATTCAAATGAGTAGCTCACCCACTCCAGTCAAATGTTCAATGCAGGACAAAACATCTGATAGAAAACAATCCATGAAGCTGGACACCTCAAGTTGAACCTCAAGATATTCCAGGATACCTGGTATATGGGCATGATGTAAAAGAGAGAGAATGTAGGAAGGGGAACCATCCAATCTAGTCAAAGAAGAAAGCAGGGTCATTGGGCAAGTGTGTTGCAATGGGCTGCAGGGCAGAAAACTGAGTCAAGCTGTACTAACAATAGTGAGAGCATCCACTTGATGGTGCAAAAACCAGTCCACTAGAATGTGGGTGGGACAAATGGTCTCTATCTCCAGTGTGTGAAGGTACATGAACCATGAACTGTTGAGGAAGCTGGTCCACTGTACAGCTGTGAGTCCCATGTTTGTCAATCTAAGACTGACCAATGGTGCACTGTGTAAGGTAAGTGTGAAGGTGATGGATGATGGATGATGGAGCAAAGAAAAGTGATGATGAGAGTTGTAAGACTTGGAGCTCAGTGTTGCATATAGATATAGGAGGAAGAGTCCCTTCAGCATGGTAGCTTTGTGGCCCTTCCCCCCATGCAAAGCTGTTGCAAGTCAATGCTTGGCATCCTGACCCTCAGATACTTTCCAACATGTGCAAGAATGAAACAGTCAGTTTGTTGGGCCCAGAGTACAGGAGCAGGTGCACTTGAGGGACCACCTTGCCACCTGTCAGGGACTCAAAAAACATTCACAAGGCATGCAGATGGTTGTCAGTTGTCATCCACAAAACAGAAAAATGGATGGAAGTTGGCACAACAAACACCTCCATCTGCTGCCACATGAATAGTGCCTCACACCTGTTGTTGTCCAGGTATAAATAGTTACTTGGGGGGCTTGAATGTGAGCAGTGCAAAATAATGTGGTGCAGCAATCTCCCTCAGTAACTGGCACACCTGAGTCAGTGCCAAAAGGGAGTCTTGGGGAAGGAGGGTTGCAATTTTTCCAAGAAGCTCATTTGGAAGTTTCCAGATGACACAGCTGTTCCCTCTGGGGGAGCAATTCAAGAGATTGGCCAGTGAAGTGGTGTGAGGAATCTTGGGAGGAGGGCCAACCACCAAATCCCAATGTCCATTGACTCTATGCTTCAGTGACAGGATGATCAGAGAGGAAGGTTGGATGACCAGCAAAGTACCATGGGAAATCTTGAGAGGAGGGCCAATTGCTGAATCCTGATCTTCACAAATTTTGCATTTCTGCATGACTCATTAGTATCAAGTGCCCCCAATGATTAATGATGTTGAGTTCTTACCTGCATGATACAAGTATGATTGTAGGGAATACAACTTCCCTCCCCAGTTAGCATTCCATCAAGGAAATGACCAGCAAAGTACTACAGGTATTATGGGAAGTCTTGAGAGGAGCCCCCAAGTGCTGAGCCCTGATCTTCACAGAATTTATGCTTCTGAATGACCCATTAGTATCAGTACCCCTGATCATGTCAGTCCCTGACCTGCATGGTATGAGAGGATGTCTGGATAACCAGTGAAGTTGTATGGGAAACCTTAGGTGGGGAGTCAAATGCAAAATCCTGATCATGGGGTAACCACAATTTTTTTCTGAGTAACTTTGCCTGAATGACCTAGAACCTTACCTATATGGTATGACCACATGGAATAGGGTTGTCATTGCCATGGTTCAAAGGGATGACCAGTGAAGTACCATGGGTGCCATAGGAAATCTTAAGAGGAGGACCAACTGCTAAATCCTGATCTTCTACACCTGGACATCATGTCACACTAAGGTAATATGCTTGTCACACAGGGTGGGAATGGCATGCTAAGTAGCATAATTATTCCCTGTGCCCACTCACCCCCAGTAATTCCTTGAATAAATGTCAAATATTCCCTCTTTGTACAGTACCAAAACCAGTATATATGTCTTAGCTTGTTGTCCAACATAAGATTGAACATGTGCCTAGGCACTGCAGATGACATGTCTCTCCTGCCATCACTCCCAACATCTCCCATGGTAGGTAACATGTCCCATTGTCATTCCCAACAGCAAGCACAAAAGGTTGCCATATCTCCCTCATTTCCAGTCCATTTTCTTTTGTTTTTTGTGTTGTAGAAGTTCACCAGCAATGAAGCAGGAGAGCCCACTCAATGTAGAAAAGGGCTGTAGGCAGCCTCAGTAGTGACTCAACTACTAAATATATTAGTGTACCTGTAGGCAGCTACAGGGCATCAGTAAGTAACCTACTGTAAGGAATATATGTGCTTACCCTCAGTAGTGACTCAATTACTGAGGAAACAGTACCAAAACTGTACTACTAAGTGCGCTCTAAGTGCTTATGTAAGCATGTAATCATCGCACCAAAAACAGTATCACACAGTGGGGTGATTCAATCTCCAACACTCAAGAGCAAGACAGGAAACAAGGCAGACAGCCATGAAAGAGGGCAGATGCCCATGAAAACAAGATGAGTGTTTGCAAAAACCTCAAAGACAACTGCCAACAGAGCATGCAGAGCAAGCACCTTACCCTCAATGCCAGACCTTGAGTTGGAGAAGCAAACATATATATATCACAAGGTACTCTACCTGCAGGATGACAGAGATTCACATTTGGAAGTATTGAAGCAAGCAGTGATGAAGTATTATCACTATGAAGGAGGAACTGGTCAGGACAAGGTTGGAAGCAAAAATGGAAGGCAAAATGCACCTAAACATCCCATCTGACCTGTCAGGAACCCCCATGAAGTTTATATATATTTAAGTGCATGAGGTACATGATGTCCCTATATTGCACTATACTAATCTCAATTGTCCAGTTCTGAGGGGTGACTAAACATGGTACTGCTCTACAAAAGTTGAGTACTTTGCACACTCAACTAACCAAAGGCCTGAAGGCCCATGAAGACAAAAAGCTGCACAAGGTGAAATGGTGAGTGGATGAGGGGAGTACTGCAACTACAAGAAAGGAGAGAGAGGTGGCAGGGTGGTTGTGATCACTTTCCCTTGTGGGGCAGTGTTGGGATGGTGGGGTCATGTGGGAGTTTGAATGAGGCTGATACCAGGCCATGCTTGGCTGTGGTGGAGATCCAGAGCTGCCTGTCTCTGTGGATCCAGGTAGAGGGGGGAGGCATCATCAAATATCAGTTTGATGGCTTTGATGGTCCCCAAAGGGAGCAGTTCAGAGGAAAGGGGAGGGGGGAGAATCTGTTCACCTTGAAAGAGGGATGGGAGGTTTTGTATGCTGAGTGCTGCTGTCAGCCAGGTAGGGGGATCCTCAGCCACATCTGTGGTGCCTTCATCATTAAGGGTGTACAAAGTAGGGGGGTGGGGGGGTTCAGAGGCCTCAGAGGAGGGATCGGAGTGGGGGTTGCTGCAATGCATGCAGCATGCCTCATGAGATGAAATGTAATTGCTAAATTTCTCTCAAAGTTCAGCTACCTCCTTGCAGAGTTTAAGAAGCTCAGATTCTAGATCAATCATCGTGGTAGGGGGGGCCTTAGAAGGCACTGTGGGTGGAGGGTGGCTTTGGGGTTGGGCGGGGGAGGGCTGTTTTGGCACTGCAGTCACTTTCATTTGTCCTCAAAGATGGACATACAGGTTGTTTTGGTAGAGCTGGAGCCACCCTTGTTTCACTTTGCTAGACTGAGAGTTGATAGTGATGGGGTTGAGGTGGGTTTTAAACAAGTGGAAGATGGCCACTATCCATTGGATAGCTTTGGGGGCTGTCTTGTTGCACATGATTGGGATGGTGGGGACTTGGAAGGAGTGACCCTTGTTGGGGCCATTCTTGGTTGTCCAAGTCCAGGCTAGCAGGTGAGCAGTGATGTGTTTGAGAATGAATCTTGGAGTGGTGGGGGGGGGGGGGTGAAGTGGGCCTTGAATGTGCCCTTGGGGAATGGATGGTAGTGTTTTCCGATATCTGAGAGTCTTATTGGACATGGATCTGTCATGGAGCACTGATGTTTGGGGGGGGAGACATTTTTCCCATGGGGGGATGGTGGTGGTACTGGATCAAGAGGCATTAACACCCCCATGAAGTTGTCCCTAGCAGCCACCATCAAAAACAAGAGAAAATGGAACCTAAAAATGTTGCCAGACAAGGCAGAGATAGTCAGGAAACCTACCAGGGCCATCTCAAGGCCAAATAAATCCTTCAAAGCCACAAAATGAGTCAAAATTGCATTAGATCTTACCTTGGACACCATGCAAGCATTCTGGGGGAGTCACCATCAAACAAAATAGTCTGGGCAGGTAGCAACAGCAGCAACATAGCTGCACACACAAGTGGTACAGCATGAAGCAGCCACCAGGTTACTGAATTAGCTATGTGACCACAACACACAACAACACTGTGATCTCTCAAGTTGTGCATCACCTGCTTACTTAATTGACAAGGGTATGGTTTATTTTTGTATTTCTATCATTTTAATCTCTGCAGTTTATGGGGCAGTGTTGGAATATTAAACTGCCCCTTAGTAGTCCATATTTAGTGTGATGGTGTGTCACTCACATAAGCAAAAATGTGTACCTACAGTAGGGTAAATTTTCTCCCATCCCTCCTCAGTAGCTTGGTATTACTGAGGAGTAAGTCACCCTCTATTTAGCCCTTACATTTACTGATTGATACGCCACTTACTCTTTTCACCTAATCGACGGGCTCTCACTGCAGTGTGGACTCTTGTGTCTCTTTCATTTTCTCCTTTTCTTTCTCTTTGTACTTGAGACGCGTCTCCCGTGACACTTACTCAATTATGCTTCCCTTTTTAGACGCTTACTATATGCCATCTCTTATATGGCCTTCCCTTCCCTCGATCAGCCTTCTCCGATCGACGCGACTCGACGCTTCCTATTTCATATTCCCCACGTCGAGTTGTCTTCCCCTTTTGGACTACAATGGGATACGTGTGATGCGTTCTTCACACGAATGCGTAACAATATCCCCTTTCTTGGACTTGTTTCCTTTCCTAGGGAATACCCTATGACCCATGTACTCATCTCGATTCATTACCCTCATTTGGAGTGTGTCGTGACGCATCTTCGACGCAAGTACGCACACACATCCAAATATCCTCGAGTAGTATATATACCCGTAGGGACATGGATGTATTCCTTAGCTTTTAGCTACCTTGCAACCAGGCTAGCTTCTCTCTGACAAATACTACCTCAGAACTGCTCGCTTGGCCATAGGAGGGGTAAAACTATTAAGCCCTCGAGGTCAACCCAGGAGATATCGCAAGAGTGACGACACACTTCGCCTCATTGCCAACACTAGTCGATTTCAGCTGGTGAGATATCCCTGTGTGTAACAAAAGCTAAAAGCTAGTCTAGCGACTTTAATGCAACTCTCGAGAACTTCGAAGATCTCTTCGAAGTCTTCCTAGGTCGACAATTGTCCCTAGTGAAGTCTCGAGTTCAACCCTGAAGAAGTAGATTCGATCGAACTACCTCTTCATCTTCTACGAGGAACATCCTTGCAGGCGGTCCCGCTGGCCCTCTAGAAGACTTCAACCCCTGGACACTTGGAACAACTGTGGGAACTACCCCAGCTGTTGTCCACACCCTTATCCAACATTCACCTAACCCGTTGTCAACGTGTCTTCACACTTAGGCAACAACCCTCCCAATCCTCAGAGACCACCCTCTGCTACAGGATCGACCACTTCTAAATTCCGACCCCCTGGTTCCCAAGAAGAAGGAACAAAAGCAGAAGGAGAAACCCTCCGGAACGTCTGCTTTACCCCTTCGATGAGAACCTTCCACCTCTTCATCCCGATATCACCCTTACGCCGCCGAGGCGTCCCCTACTTCCCCGAAACAAACCTCACCAGTAGTGGAGGCCGTAGCTCTTACAAGAAAGGCTAGCGGCGCTACTCAACGAGGCACCCCTTCGTTCCTGGAGAATCCTTATGGAGTCTTTACGACTGCCTTAGGATTGGGAACACCCATGGAACAAGAACTGCAAACCGCTCCTGAAAAGGAAGAAGACTCTTCTTCGCTTGGAGCCGACTTTCTGGATTCTCATCAAGAAATCCACCCCACATATCAAGATATCGACATGGGAGAACCATTTGCAGGCCAAGTGGTCGTACCCGTCACCGAGCTGGTGGACTGGTACCGCAGCCAATTCAAAAGCAAAGTGGACTTCTCCATCCCGTCGAAACCCAAAGACCCTGGAGGCTCTGGAGGAGGTTCTGAGGAGAAAGGAAAGGAACACGACTCTTACTCTGGAGCAGGGCAAAAGGAACTGAACTTGAATCGACCACGAGAGTATGATGGAAACCACACTACCTATGATGCCTGGTTGACAGTCCATCAAAACCTATCTGGGTATCAACTCTCATGTGTACTGATCAGCGGAGCAGAAGATTGGCTTTACCTTGTCATTCATGACAAAGGGTTCGGCCCAAGCTTGGGCAGAGAACTATGCCAAGAAGAATCTTCTCCTCGACACTGATCTGGATCACAGATTCATGGTCTCAATTCCTTTCCAAACTCGACCTTATGTTCAAGGTTGGGGATGTCTCACAGATGGCATTACTCAAACTCTCTTCGATCCAACAAGGGTCAAGAACCCTCGAAGAGTACATCACGGACTTCCTCAATGCTTCGAACAAAGCAAAGTTGTCGGAGACGAGCCCTGAGGCCAGAGTCTTCTTTGGAAGAGGCCTCAAACCCGAGCTGAACGAGTGGATCCTAAAAACCAACTCCTGCCCTACAACACCGGCAGAATGGATCGCAGCTGCGTCAGCTGCACAAACTGCTCTCTCGCAACTTCGCCTATTTACTGGTCGACAAACGAAAGAAGACCAATGCATCCTGGGACAAAACATTACGAAGTCCCATTTCAACCACACACCTAATCGAGATCCTTATGCAATGGACTGTCGATCGCTGACAAACTTCTGGTGGACCTCCGAAGAAGTCCTGGAACCAGAAAGGCAATCAATGATCACGGATCAGGGAGATTACGTGTTGGGGATGCAACGAGGTTGGTCACCGAAGATCAGAATGTCCGAAAGAGAGACATTCTCCCAATCGAGAAGATCGACAGGAAGAAGATCCATCAATTACTTCAAGAACTTCAAGAAGAAGAACAAGCTGAGGAGAATGCCTTCAAGACGATTGAGCATGTCTCCTCGCACAACTGATCCTCGCGCTCCTGCAGGATTTTTAAAGAGCTCTCCCGATGCTGCACAGGTCAGAGCTACTGAACTTTCAAATTTCTTCTGCTAGTAGGACATGGACTAATAGGACTACTTCTGTAGCCACGGACTTTGAGCAATCGAAAAGTGTTTCGACTACCTCACTGTTTGGGTCCATGTTCCTGGTGGATAGAGAAGACGCAGTACTCAAAGTGGTGATTGACAGCAGCGCCGAAGTCAATGTCATCCACCCCAATATGGTCCAGAAGTATGGACTAAAATGAACTCAGGGTCAAACATCCTTGGATGGCGAGAAGTTTCGAAGGACCGAGCAAACAGAAGGTCACCCATATCTGCACCTTCAACGCTCGAATCTTCCACAAATTGGTGAAGATTCACACCTTCGAAATGGAACTCAAATCTCGCGAAGACGTCCTGCTAGGGATGCCTTTCCTGACCTGAGTACAACCCCATCTTTGATTGGAAGAAGAGAAAGATGATTGGGTTCGGAGACCCTTGTCTCGCCCAACTCTCCCTATCATCCGACTGAAGAAGATTATGACGACGAAGACTTTGTTATGCTCCGGAAGACCTCCATTTCGACACAACTCGAAGCAGCTCTTCAGAAAGAAGAAGTTGCCCTTCCACTGCGCTACAAGAAATTCGCCAAGATCTTCTCGGAAGACGACACCCCTCTTCCACCTCGAAGACCCTATTTGGATCATGAGATCCACCTCACCGATGACTTCAAACCGAAGAAGGCACCGATCTATCCTCTCTCTCGAGAAGAGTTACAGTCTCTCGATGAGTTCTTAGAGGAAAACTTAAACGCTGGGAAAATACGAAAATCAAAATCTCCCCAGGCGTCACCGGTGTTCTTCGTAGGAAAGAAGGATGGCAAAAAGCAGTAGTACAAGACTACCGTGAACTCAACAAATTTACCGTGAAGGATTCCTATCCTTTACCGGACATAAAATCCCTTCTCGACCAGCTGGCTGAGTCAACATACTTTGCAAAGTTCAACATTCGCTGGGGATTTACCAATATCCGGGTAAAGGAAGGAGACAAATGGAAAGGAGCATTCGTAACCCCTCGCGGCCTCTTTGAGCCAACAGTCATGTTTTTCGGGCAATGCAACTCTCCCCCAACCTTCGAGAGGTACATGGAGATGGTCTTGGCCGACATGATGTACTCAAAGAAACTCGTCATCTTCATGGATGACGTAACGATACACACAAAAACGAAGGACGAGCTCTACCGAAGAATTGAGGAGTTCTTGACGATCGCCCTCAAAGAGGAACTGAGACTGAAGATCTCGAAGTGTACCTTCGAGACGACCGAAGTCGAATTCCTGGGCTTCCTTATTCGACAAGGACAAATTAAACCGTCAGAGACAAAATTGGCAGCCATTCAAGAATGGAAGGCCCCTAACAACCTACACGAACTATGCCAGTTCTTGGGGTTCTGCAATTTCTACCTGACAATTCATCCCCTCATTCTCCCAAATCGCTCGCCCTCTTCACCATCTCTCGAAAAAGAACGTCCCGTTCAAGTGGGACTTGGAGCAAGCTGACGCCTTCTGTCAGCTTAAACAAGCGCTGTGCTCCCAGCCCGTTCTATGCCTTCCCTGACTTCTCTAAGCCATTCACTCTCTTTATGGATGGCTCAGCTGTGGGAACTGGAGCTGTCCTCTGCCAACACTTTGAGGATGGCGAGCTCCATCCCTGTGCCTATCTCTCGAAGTCCTTGGTCAGCTGCCAACAAAACTACCAGGTGTATGACCTGGAACTCTTGGCCATCATTAGGGCCTTCAAGGAGTGGAGACATTATCTCGTCTGCCCCAGTTGCTCCCACAACGGTGTACACCGATCACCAAAATCTCACTTATTATCGGTCACCACAGCAACTTTCTGCAAAGGCAGACTTCGATGGGCCACTTTTCTTCAAGACTTTCCTATTCAGCTCAGCACATAAACCGGGAAAGTTAATGACTATTCCCAACTCCCTCTCCCACCGCCCCGACTTTTCCACCGACCCTTCCCCAATGACTACAGTTCTCCCTGCATCGTTGTGGCTCGAGGGGGGGGTGAAACTCCCGTTTTCCGCAGAAAAATCCCCTTCTGCTCCCTCTCCTCCCTCCAAACCGACATCTACCGTGCAAAGGCTGAATGGAAAAGGAAAGAAAAGAGAAGCCCCACTTACACCTGCGAAACCCCTGGCTCAGAAGAAGAGCCAAACTCTTTCGTCGTCCTCTCCCCCCACCCAAACGTCCAACCTTGTCAACAAATCCTCCAACAATGTACGACGATTGGACAGAGGAGTATTCACTGTATCTAGCGAACTCTTCAACAAAATCAAGGAGTCGACACCGAAAGACGAAACTCTCACTGAAGAATGACACTATACATGAGGAGGATGATCAAACCAAGCGACACGACGGTCGACTCTACGTCCCTCCTCCCCTCCGACGCAAGTATCTCCGGGATAATCATGATCTAGCAGGCTGCTGGACACCCTGGAGTGAAAGCAATGATGTGGAAAATGAAAGATGAAGTATGGTGGCCTGGAATGTGGAAGCAGGTAAGAGAGTACGTGAAGGGATGTCCTGGCTGTCAAGCCAATAAGGTCATCACTCACCCTCTCATGCCTCCGGTTATGCCAAACGACATGGCAAAGAACCCCTTCCCATTCAAGCAGATCTCCATGGACTTCATCACCGACCTTCCGGAGTCAGAAGGATACTGACTCCATCCTTACCATCATGGATCAGGGACTAACGAAAGGAGTAGTCCTGATCCCCTGCAAGAAAACATGCGACTCACTCGAACTGGCAAATCTCTTCCTCCGATATGTGTACCCCAGATATGGCATACCCGATGCCGTGATATCTGACAGGGGCCCACAATTCGCATCAGGCTTTCACCACCAAACTCTATGAGGTGCTAGGCATGCAACAAAAACTTTCTACCGCCTATCACCCTCAAACCAATGGAGAAAGCTGAGCGCTGTAAACCAAGAGGTTGAGACCTACCTTCGGATGTATTGCGATGCCAAACCAGAAGAATGGGCTCGGTACTTACTCCCAAGCCGAGTTCACACACAATTCCAGGGTTCATTCCAGTGCATCAGCAGACCCCTTATTCGCTGATCTATGGCTATGACCCAGCTGCCCTACCCTTCTGCATCCAAGTCATCTGATGCGCCCTCGGTCGATGATCGTATGCAACAATTGGCCGCCAATCAGGACTCAGCAATTCTCTCTCACAAGGCTGCGCAACAAGTCATGCGAGACAGAAGCAAAGGGACCTACAACATCCTGAAAGCAGGACAGCTGGTCTGGTTAGATGCAGCTACCCTCAAAAGGGACTGTCCCGAGCACGAAGCTGGCACCCCGATGCATTGGCCCCTTTGAGATTACCAAAGTAGTCTCACCCGTGGCAGTTCAGCTCAAACTTCCCGAAACGTGGAGAATACATCCGGTATTTCACACTGTCATGGATTTACCCTGTTCGAAGAAAACGACGAATACGGAAGAGCCGATACGCCACCCCTTCCTGATCTGATCGACGACTTACCCGAATGGGAAGTCGAGAACATACTCAAGCATCGAGTCATGGGATCGCAAAGGAAGACAAAGGGATGTGCACAAAAGGACGCGCACCTCTGTGCCCTCGACGACTGCCAAACAACAAACTTTCCAATACCTGGTCAAATGGACTGGATATGGGCATTCCTCCAATACCTGGGAACCCCCAGAAAACCTATATAACGCCCTCGATATCCTCCATTCCTACCAGAAACGGCATCGTCTCCCGCTTTCCAATGTCTCATGAACACAACTCTGAACACCTCTCCTTCGACGACTTTTCCCTACTCCCATCATGCGAAGAGCCCATATCCTTTTCCGACGACTATGACTTCGACAATTCGCCATCCCAAACCCCTTTACCATCCGCATCCCCCTCCAACTCAGACCCAATGCTCAGAGGTCTTCAGGAATACTGGTCCCGGGTCGCCTCCGGTAGCCCTGGACCCGTTCCGAACCCCAGATCCTCATTCTCAGGTCCGTTCGCTCGCCAACACCAGGGCAAAGCGAAAGACCCGAGTCCTTAAAACCTCCCCCTACCCCTCTGCACTTCTACTCCCACGCAAGACCCCCGTTCTCGGAGCATACCGCAGCTGCAATTCCCCTGCCGACTCCTCCCCAATCTCCCAAACCCCTGATCCAGAGACAGCCCCTTCCAACTCGACCTCTAACACACCCCCTGTCTGTGTCGCCCCAAAACTCACCGAGTGACAGACAGCAAACGAGGTCGACTCCCCCAGTGAGGCCAAGACAAGCTTGGTACCCACACCGGAACAGCTCCTCCGTGTTCTGCAGGTGCTCGAAAACTTCGAGCACTGGGACTCACTTGGCTGGCGAGCAGGCGAACATCATGAACGCCTATGGATGCTGTCTCAGATCTACCGAGGTTCAGAATTCATAGCTTCCCATGTCCCCCAAATATTCGAAGTCTCTACTGGTCTCCAGGGAAATGTTGCCCAAAAGGCAGACATGGACCTCTATAACGGCGACCACGTGGATGACATCGTGGACATCCAGAAAGCTACAATCAACCTCGTGCACACTATGTTTGGAGAAGAAGTCTGGCAATCCTTTCGAGACTTTTGCCCCTATTCTGCTCAAGCCGTTGACCTGGCACTCGCTTTCAACAGCGATAAGTGCAAGGGCTGACAACCTTCTCGAAATCAATCTCCTGTCCCAGAAAAACAAGCGGAAACTACTGTCTTCAGCAGGACTATCTCTGCCACCGTGGTCAATCAGCAGGACAGACAGTGGTAAACCACGAGGACTGAACCAGAGAAGAGTTGGCTATGCTAGTAGAGATGGCCTCGAACGGGAATCCTCAAGCTCTGAAACGTCTTCGACCAGCAAAGAGATGATCGAGGTCCCTGACAACTTGGCCGGTTCCCCACGAGAACGAGGTGTTAAGGTCCTCCTCGACCATACCGCCTCTCTCCTTACCGAACGATCCATTGGGAACCAGATCAACTACGACGATTGGCGGAACTTCCTTCATTCCGCCTACTTTAATGCAGGAGCTAGAACACTTAACCTTCCCTTCGCAGTAAATGCATGCAACACCTTCCCAGCTCCACACACCGCCTCCTCCTTCCTCGTCCTTCCCTATGATGACGAACTCCCTAAGGTCATCTCAGGACAAAAGGCACTCGATTGGAGCCACCCCCTTTGGGAAATGCGCTGCTATGACTGCCAACAGTGTGGTCATCTCCTCTGTTGTAATGGTCAAGGTTCCAAATGGACGATCCCAGGAACCATCCTCCCTCGACTCTACCCTCGCCTGAAGATGTCGCTCCCCCACAAACCCTTCGGTTAGGCGCGGGGGCCCCCTTTAAAACCTTCCCCTTTCGACAATCGCGGTCGAGCTCCCGACCTAAAATCGAGCTCCCCTGGCAGCTCTTACCTGTCTCTCCGGTGTTTCGACCTTGAGAGGGGGGTAATGATACTGCCACTTACTCTTTTCGCCTAACCGACGGGGCTCTCACTGCAGTGTGGACTCTCGTGTCTCTTTCGTTTTCTCCTTTTCTTTCTCTTTGTACTTGAGACGCATCTCCCGTGATGCTTACTCAATTATGCTTCCCTTTTTAGATGCTTACTATACGCCATCTCTTATATGGCCTTCCCTTCCCTCGATCGGCCTTCTCCGATTCGACTGCGACTCGACGCTTCCTATTTCATATTCCCCATGTCGAGTCATCTTCCCCTTTTGGACTACAATGGGATACGTGCGATGCGTTCTTCACATGAATGCAGTAACAATATCCCCTTTCTTGGACTTGTTTCCTTTCCTAGGGAATACCCTATGACCCATGTACTCATCTCGAGTCATTACCCTCATTTGGAGCAGTGTCGCGATGCGTCTTCGATGCGAGTAGCACACACACATCCAAATATCCTCGAGTAGTATATATACCCATAGGGACATGGATGTATTCCTTAGCTTTTAGCTACCTTGCAACCAGGCTAGCTTCTGCTCTGACAAATACTACCTCAGAACTGCTCGCTTAGCCATAGGAGGGGTAAAACTATTAAGCCCTTCGAGGTCAACCCAGGAGATATCGCAAGAGCGACGACACACTTCGCCTCATCGCCAACACTAGTCGATTTCAGCTGGTGAGATATCCCTGCGCGTAACACTGATTGCCTGTAGAGTAATTATCTGACACTGTATCACACTCTACCATGTCCCATTTTTTGGAGTCTGTGTTATGATTTGTCCCATTCTATGGCATTCCCTTTTTGTTCTTCTGACTCATGTCTTGGCCTGGCCAATGGCAGTATCTCCTCCTGACACATGTTCAACACATGTAGGACTCTGGCCAATGGTCTTTTTCCCTTAGTTACATGAGGTCACCTTGAGGCCTCACTCTTTGTACTATAAATAGTTGACTCTAGTCCTGAGGGGTTCCTCAGACTAGAGCTGCCCAATATACTGGCTTAGCTCCTCAGAACAGTGAACTTGAGCCTCCCAGCTCTCATTCAGAACTATGATAAACCCTTCAGACAGAAGGTTACAACCATCATGTTGTAGAACAACTACTTGGGCTCAACCTATGTACCCTATTGACTTTGGTCTTAGCATAACAAAAGCTCTAGTCTACACCCTGGCCATCATGCCTGATCGTCCACTGTTCAGTGAGACACCATTTTCCCTCAAAGGAACAGATTGTGGGCAAGCCCACTCAACATAAGAGAACCAGAAGCTGAGCCATCAAGCTCAGAAACCAAATACAGCACCACTGAAGCACACACCCCAACCAACCTGAACCCCTCACCATCTGAGGATGATACCAGCTTCTTCCAAAATACCCTCCAGAATGTACTATCCCCTTTAGGATCTCCCCACCCCTTCACTTCTCAACCTTGTCTCAAACCTGGAAGCACATTCCTGATGTCTGGATCTGGATCTGGTGGCCTTGGCCTGGGATCCTCAAAGGGGACTACTGTTGCCCCATCAAAACCAACTGAACTAAAGATTGGCACACCATTTGAATATGATGGGAGCCATGAACCCACCATGTCTTGGCTCTACTCAGTCAAAGCATATCTACTGATCAATCAAGATGTCTATGATACCAATGACAAATGTGTCACGTATGCCCTCTCTCATATGAAGAAGGGGGTAGCCCAAGCATGGGCAATGACATTCTACCAGGTGGCCCAGGAGAAAGCTAATCCCAACTTTGGGACAATGAAAGATTTCAAAAAATATTTCAAGGCAGCCTTTACCCCTGCTGACACCACAGGTGCTGCCATTGCCAAGATTAGGACCCTGAAACACAATGGGTCTATTGAAGAGTATATCTCAAATTCAGAACTGCTGCTGCTCAATTTGGTATTACATCAGCAAACCACAAAGTTCCTGTTGCTTGCTGTACAGCCACCCACAGGTGCCACAGTGCTACAGCAAGGTCCCTGGCTGTACAGTGACCAAAAACATTGAAAATACTGCATTTGAGAGTACAAAAATATTTTTATTAGGATCTCTTAGTGCCTAATGGTTGGTTTATGACATTGACACAGCTATATAAGTTGTATTTAAAGCAGTATTATATGTGCAAATGTGACCTGTACCACTGTGTGACACTGTAGTGGCTGTCACACTCTTCCAAAAAAGGTGGTTTGCTGATGTAAAGAAAATGCTGCTCTCATTGAGTTCTTCACTACTGGTCTTAAACCAGCCCTTGTCCACCAAATCTATGGAATGGACAAGGTATTCACAAAAATTGAAGAATGGTATGAAAAAGCTATGCATTCTGAAAACCAGTGGCAGAAGGCTCATGCCATCACAGGGAGAACAAATGAGAAGGGAAAAGGGAAAGCATACCCCAGACCCTGCTTCCAAAGGCAAGAAGAAAGAGACCCTAATGCCATGGACATGGATGTGGTCAAACTCTCAAAAGAGGAAAGGAACCACCACCTCAAAATTGACCTATGCTTTGGCTGCAGTGCAAAAGGACATATGTCCCAAGAATGCCCCAATTGGAACAAAACTCCTGCTAAAAAGGTGAAGCAGGTAAAGAAGGAAGAAACTGATGAAGAAGAAGAGGCCTCTGTGGTCCTGGTCAAATTAACCAAATTTCTTGGGAAGGGTTTTTAAAAGGGGAACCTGAGTTGATGCCAGGGACCCCTGAACAATGTATCTCATATGTGGCTTCTCCTGTAAGAGTATCTTCTCTCCCTGAGAGAGTTATGAAAATCCCCATTTCTGTTTTCACAAGAGCCACTGGAGAAGAAGCCATCAACACCACTGCCCTGGTAGATTCTGGAGCAGAGATATCCTGCATCAACTGGACATTTGTCTGAAGAAACAAACTCCCAACCAAATCACTCCCTAAACCATAATGCAGATGGGTCCCCAAATGAAAAAGGACACATCCTGTTCACTGCCACCCTGTTTGTCAAAATTCAAGGGAACCCACAAAGAAACATTCTACATAATGAACTGTGGATCAGAGAATGCCATCCTTGGTATCCCTTGGCTGCAGAAAAATAACCCCACAGTAAACTGGAGAAATGGGACCCAAACCATTGATGAATCAACAAATGTTGCTGCCCTCCAAATCCCTCAGACACCTCTAGAAGAGTTTCCAAAAGATTCTCTTCCAGACCCTCTCAAAAGAAAAGGGGTTAACATCTACCTTGATCATGAGGAACTGGATGCCTTTACTACCTGAGCATACAACTGTATGTTCATAAACAGGTTTGTGAAAGCTGCAGCTTTAATCACCCCAAACAATAAATGGATGAGAAAGCTTAATTTAGCCACCAAACTGGCTCAGAAAGAAGAAAAGAACAAACCAAAGGCTGTTCTTCCCCCAGAATTTGCTGAATATGCCTCTGTCTTCAAAAAACCCTCTCACAGAATTCTTCCCCTGATCCAACCCTATGATCACCCAATCAACCTGGTCAAGGACTTTGTCCCCAAGATAGCCAAGGCCTATCCTTTGACCCCTTCCAAACAAGTTGCTGCTGAGAAATTCATTGAGGAAAACCTCTGAGAAGGGAAGATCAGACCATCCAACTCCCCACAAGCAGCACCCTTCTTCTTTGTAGGAAAGAAGGATGGTAGTCTCCTGTCAGAATATTAGTTGTCACTTGTCAAACTCACAAGACATATATTTGACATATCATTGATAGGTTATTTAGTTTTGATATATTGTCTCCAGCTACAGATATAAGCTCATAGGTGTAGTCTGTAGCTACATCATGTTTGCACCTGGTTCACACCTGTCCATTGCTGTGATCCTCAGCCCATGAATTCTAACACAAACATGATAATCCTCACCATTGTGCATGTTGTTTGCAGCTGCAGTAACCTGAGTCTACCTGTTATCATTCTTCCTTTGCCATCGTAATTGCCATTCCATCTTGCTCATCACTTGCCTGCTGGGGCCAAAGCCAGTCACTTCCTCTGTCATCACATGTCATGGTCACTCATTATCACTTGCCCATTGCCTGCCCACTGGGGCCAAAGCCAGTTGTCACTGTTATTGTCATGTGTCACATGCATCATGGTCACCTGTACCCCATTCATGAAACCATTGTCTTTCACCTTGAATCTTCCCAGCTGCCTCGCACATGTGAAGGGTACAGCCACTGTTGTCAGTTGAAGAACAGGCTTGGTGGAATTTGTTGGTACTGTCTTGTTTCATTTGCAGGAGTGCCAGAATCACAAGACATATATTTGACATATGATTGACTGATGTTATTTAGTGTTGATATATTGTCTCCAGCTACAGATATAAGCTTGTAGTTGTAGTCTGTAGCTACATCATGTTTGCACCTGGTTCACACCTGTCCATGGCCATGATCCTCAGCCCATGAATTCTAACATCTCCAGCCATGCCAAGACTACTGTTACCTGAACAAACACACAATCAAGGATGACTGCCCCCTACCACTGATCTCTGACTTGGTGGACAAACTAAAAGGAGCACCCATCTTCACCAAAATGGATGTCTGCTCTGGATACAACAACATTTGGATTAAGGAAGGAGATCAGTGGAAGGTGGTGTTTATCATGCATAAAGGACTCTTCAAACTGATGGTTATGCTCTTTGCAACTCTCCAGCTACCTTTCAGAGGTTCATGAATGACTCCTTCTGAGACTTCATCACTGAAGGATGGCTGGTTCTCTATATGGATGACCTCCTTATTTTCTTGAATGACCCAGTGGAACACCAGAAAAGAACCTTGCAAGTTCTCCAGAGAATGAAGGAACTCTCCCTCCCACTGAAGGTTGGAGAAATGTCATTTCTGCCTCTCCAAAGTGGAGTACCTAGGAATGATCATGAAGGTCAAGGATGTATGGTCATTCCTAGGGTTTGCAAACTTCTACAGAAGATTTGTCCCTTACTACTCTGACATCACTTGACCTCTCATTGATTTAACAAAGAAAAATGTGACCTAGGAATGGACAAAGAAGGCAGAAACTGCCTTCCAAACCCTGAAGTAAGTGTTCATGAAAGAACCAGTTCTACTTATGCCCAACCCCTCTAAACCTTTTGCTATCTCCACCAATGCCTCTAAGTATGCAACTGGAGGCATCCTCATGCAAGAGGACTCAAACAGACAATGGTGCCCCTGTGCCTTTATCTCCCAGTCATTCAACCCTGCTGGATGAAACTATGACATCTATGACAGGGAACTCCTAGGGGTTATCCAAACCCTGAAAACCTGGTGCCATTAGCTCTAGGGAATCTCAGCTCCAGTACAAGTTCTCACCAATCATAAAAACCTCACCTATTTTTGACAATCCCAAAACCTGAACCACTGCCAGGCACACTGGCTCTTGGACCTTACCTTCCAACATGTACCAGGAAAGGAACTCTGTGCCCCAGATGCACTTTCCTGCCATCTGGACCATGTCCCTGAAAATGAAGCTGATAATGAAGGGGTCACACTCCTTCCCCAAAACCTGTTTGTACAAATCATTGACACCTCTCTCTCCTCAAAACTTGCTGAATCCTCCACTGCAGACCCTGTAGTCCTCATGGTGCTACAGGCAATTGAAGGGGTTGACATGCCCCTACCATTTAAATCAAACCTCTCTGACTGGTGCTTTATGAATGGGATTCTGTTCTACAAAGACCATGCCTATGTGCCTGAGAACCTTGATCTTTGCCAACAAATTGTTGCCCAACACCATGACCACCCATCTGCAGGACACCCCAGGGTACTCAAAACCAGACAGTTACTTTCCACTGAGTATTGGTGGCCAGGAATGGCCACATTTGTCCAAAAATATGACAAAGGCTGTGCTGTTTGCCAGCAAAACAAGGTCAACACACATCCCACCACCCCACCCCTCACTCCAATTCCCTCCTCTGGCATGAGGCCATTCCAACAGGTCACTTGCAACCTTGTCACCAACTTGCCCAAAAACTCTGGATATAATTCCCTATTGGTCATGGCAGACCATGGGCTTATGAAGGGGGTAATTCTTATCCCCACCACAAAAAATGCTTCTTCCCTTGAAATCACCACCCTCTTTTTCAAAAGGGTCATCTCCAGATTCAGACTATATGACAAGATCACTTCCAATTGAGGCCCCCAATTCACTTCCACACTTGCAAAAGAACTGGCTAAACTCCTCAGCTACTCCCTTGAACTTTCAACTGCATATAGTGATAAGCAGGGGTATAGGGTACCCACCATGGGTATTGGTGATGGGTTACCATGGGTACAGGACTGGGTGGCAATCTCAGTACCCATTGGAGACCCAGACCCATGGTCAGTACCCATTGGTACTTCTATTTCTATCACTTCAAGATGTATTTCCATCCTGTCAACTATCTGTCATACTAGTACATATTTGCTATGTCAAAAATGGCTTCTGGTGACAGCAAAAATTTTCACTGGCCACCTACACTCCCACCTTCAACATGAATGCAAAGAGGATCTCATGTCCCACAGAAAAGGTTCTAGCCATAGTGAAGGATGTCAGCATAGGTAAGAGAAAGGTTGGCAGAGCTGAAGGAAGCACAAGCAAAAAGAGAAAAACAGGTGAAGGCATAGAACACACAATGCAGCACCAGATGGCCAGTAATGAAACAGCCAATGAGGAGTGAGGTGAAATGGATGGGACAGACAATGAACAGGAAGACATTTGTGATAACACAACAGCACCCTCAACCCAAGATGAGGATGGGTCTTCTGATGCTGAATTAGGTATGATACTGTGAGGAATGTTAGACATGGATGCTTACATTTATCATAGAGTGTATGATGAGGGACTGGAAAGCCCTCATCTATGCATTTTACTCACCTGTTCCCATCATCAAGCATATCTCTGGGAGATGCTGCCACATATTCAAATGCCTCACAAAGTCTTGCAAGCACCATGTTCAGCATTTCCTTGACACAGGGGACAGGGCATTGACAAGTAACATGTGGAAGCATGTAAAATCATGCTGGGGTGAGGATGTCTTGAAGGCAGTTAATGAAATGGCTGGGCTGGATATTGCTCAAGATGTTATCAAGAATTACACTGTCAATGGGTCAATTACAATGGCATTTGAGCAGAAAGGGAAAGGGAAGCTAACTTACTTGCATCAGCAGCATACAAAGGCTGAGGTCCAGTATGTATAGCATTTAACCCAGTTTGGATGGAAGAACTGATGGTCATGCAGTGTGGAGATTGTATGCTGGGTTGCCAAAAACCTGCAGCCATAGGAAATTATGAAAGACAGAGGCTTTCAATCCCTCATGAAGACTGGGCGACCTGAATATTACTTACCACACCCAAGTACAGTCTCCCACAATGTTAAGATTGTGTTTGCAAAAACTCAGAACCAGATTGCTAAAATTCTTCAGGTCAGTAATGCAGCCACCTACACAAAATATATTTAAGTTGATATGAATGACATACTAGGCATATGATGGAGCACTCAATTTTGGAACTGATGCATGGACATCACCCAACCATAAAGCATTCATAGCATTCTCAGTGCATTTAGCAAAGGAGGGAAAGTCACTGTCAATGGTACTCAATATCATTGAGGTTGCCAAGGTCAGTTGAATATAACACACTCACTTGGATGAAGGTGCAATGCTAATGTTAGAATGGATAGTCCCACAGTGGTGACAATCTTGCTGAAGCATTTGCAAATGTCCTGCAAACATTTGGTTTATCAGATTCAGTTTGAATTCAAAGCATATCATGTTAAACATACCTGACATGATTGCAAAGATACTTGCAGCCATGGGCAACAATGCATCATTGAATGACATGATGGTGGATCAACTTGAAGATTTGGTACCCCATTTTGATGGCATGATGAGTCATGTGTGATGTGTCCTACACATTACAAATCTGGTTGCACAGAGCATATTAAAACTATTTAGTGCACCTCAAGGAAGGGTGAGAGTCATGGAAGAGTTGGATGATGATGTGGCCAGAGTCAACAAATCAGATGACATTGGAGATTGTAGTGTCCACAGAGGGGAAGACAATAATATTGAGGGGTGGATTGATGAGGTGGAGTTGTTGACTGATGATGAACATGCAGCACTGGATGAGCACATCCAACTGCTGCATGATTTGCTTGTGAAAGTGAGTGTGCCAGAAAAAAAGGAAGGAACACACTGATGAATATTGATCTTGCAGAGCCCACAGGCTCTCATTCAAAATCATTCATTCCAGTACAGTTCTCCTGCCTGCTTGGCTGGCAACCTTGAAGGAATCATAACCTGCCCATCAGGGTGATCCCATGCGATGTTCCATTTGCTGGAATTTGACCTTCAATGTTGTTGAGTTTTTTTGTGGATATTGGGTAGCAATTGAAGACATTACTGATAAAAGAAAGCTCAGGCTGACAGAGCTTGCCCTTCATGACCATGAGTGGGACTTGCTGCTGCAGCTGCGAGATGTGCTGAAGGTAAGAGCCTATCAGTCAACACACAGCAACATGCTTACATACATCAGTGTGATTGTGTAACATTACAGGTCCTCAAGGACACAATGTTGTTCTTTTCCCATGGAACACCCAACCTGCCCATGGTCATCCCAGCCATGGACTACATTTACGAAGTCTTTACTACTGGTGTCCTCAAGAGGACAGGTCTTGATCCAGCAATACATGCAGTGATTGGACTTGGTAGGAAAACTCTTAACTGCTATTATTCCCTAACAGATGCTTCAAACTTGTATCGCATTGCTATGGGTATGTTTTCTGTATAGATTTAACTCTTTACTCAGATACTTTAATAGTCTGCTATGCTGTGCATCATATACCCAGTGACTCAGACAGCCAGGCCAGTCTGGATATCAAGGTACAGTAGTACATTATTCTAAACTGCTCATGATATGTTGTTTAGGAAGACAAGCATACAAACATCTTCAACAAACTCCCTTGCCTTGCCTTAATGAAACAGGTGCAACCCAGTGATGAACTTGAGTCTTACCTTTCAGCTGCTATTGAGGATATCACTGATCCACTCAAGTGGTGGTATGAACATTGCTCCATGTACCCAGCCCTCTGGAAAATGGCCACCAATTATTTGACAATTCCACGCAAGTAATTTAATTAACTATTGGCTCTCACTAATTTCCATGATGTTTACAGCAACTTCTGTTGACATCAAACATCTTTTTAGCCATGGGCATGTTCTGTTGTCTCACACTCACAATCATCTTTCTACCCAATCTGTCTGTGCACTACTTTGTCTTGGGTCTTGGAGTGGCCAAGGCTATGTATTTACTAATGGCATAAAGCTCACAAGTTTGGAAGATATTGAAGGTGACAAAGATGTTGAGTTGGCAGAGGGTTGGGATGCCATTGCTACAGACTAGGATAGACTAACTGGTAGAATATTATGCAAATTGATATGGCCCAGCAGGTATACCCACAAGGGTCTTTACCTGTGAAGTACCCATCTGTAGTACTTGTGAATCTACCTGTACCCATAGCCATGGGTAAGGGTAGACTGTGGGTATGTGTACAGGTCAGCCCTTCAATACCCATGGGTTTATCCATGCAGATCCCTAACTGCATACCACCCCCAAACTGATGGAGAAACAAAATGAGTAAACCAGGAGGTTGAAACATTACCTTCAGATCTTCTGTCAAAATAACTCACTCTCATGGGTCCAACACCTACCCATGGCAGAATTCACTCACAACCACTGACCCCACTCAGTCACCAGCCAGTTCCCCTTTTACCTCATGTATGGCTATGAACCAAGACCCTTACCATCCCTTATTGCTGAATCTAAAATCCCTGCTGCTGAAACAAGAATAGCCAGAGTTCACAAGGCATGAGAAGAAGCACTAGTGGCCCATGACCTCACCCAAAAGGTGATGAAAGACCACTTCTCCAAACCCTTCACCCTGTTCCTGATAGGAGATAAGGTGTGGCTAGAAGCCCAAAACCTGAAATGTTCCTATGAAAACCAAAAGTTTGCACCTAAATGAGAAGGACCCTTCATTATCTCAGAAGTCCTTTCCCCTGTCACCTATTGCCTTGACATCCCTGCACAATGGAAGATCCACAACATGTTCCATGCATGCCTGTTATTGCCCTATTTTGAAAACACCATACATGGACTGAACTTCCCTTTGCCTCCACCTGATGTCATAAATGAAGAAGAAGAATATGAAGTGGAGGCAATAGTCAGCCACAAGTGACAAGGCTGAGGACATGCATTCCTCATCAAGTGGAAGGGTTACCCTTCTCCTGAAAACTCATGGCAGTCTGCTCACACATGTGGCAGATGTCCTGACCACATATAAAAGATGCTTCCAAGAGACTTTCCTCCTCAAAAACCCATCCCTCCTTGAACAGCAAGAAATGTCTTGTCTCTCTCAGTTTCCTTAAACATGCCTCCTCATTGTAACTCCACCCCCACTGCTTGTCATGTCTCCCCCACTGCTCAATGCCCCCTTCCCCTTGCCTGTTGCCAATGCCCTGTCACCAGTGATGCCATGTTAGACACCTATCAGGTGTTCTTGGCTGATCCCTCAGTTATGACCAATGTCCTTCAAGAAGTGGACACTGACTCCCCCCTTGACCTCATGTATTGCATCTCTCTCCAAGCTTTCAGAGTGGGCAACATAGCCTGCTACTATGTCAAACAACAAGGCCCACTGTTGGGATTTACTAGAACAATCCTCAATGAGATCCATCAAGAACAGGTCCCTCTCCTCCTCGACCTTTTCAATGTATTGGGTGGAGCAGACCTTATCCACAATGTTCAGCAACATCCTGCCCCTGCCACTGCTCACCCTCCTTCTTGGTATGGAAACTCATTGTCATCATCATCATCCCACTCTCCTCCAACTTCCCCCTCTCCATGAAGGGTATGCCCTCATGCTTGTTGCCTGTCCCCTCCTGCACCCCCATCCCCCAGGATGATCCTGAAGAAGCATTTGGCATACCTGCTGAACAGGTCACTGAGCCCCTGGAGCAGGCTGAAGCCACTTACCACCCTGCTACCCCCCATACTTCTATTCACCTTGCTGTGAATCATACTCTGGGAGGAGTACAACTCTCTCTGTCTCACCCATGCTACCATGAAGCATGTTTCATCTGTCAGTGCCTGGGACACATTAGGATAAATTGTCCCATCTATGACTGTCCAATCTGCAATGAGACCTCCCCCAGTCACATCCAAGCAACTTGCCCAGCTTGCTGCTGTGGGCAACTCTTCTTATGAGAGTGTGAAGGGAAAGAGGGGAAAGCTGTAGGTAGGACCTAGGCTCATCCCAAGGGGTGCTGAGTTGGAAGGAGATAGAAGGGGGACTAGAAGATGAAGGGTGGATTTTTCTTTAAAGCTGGGGAACATAGGTGACAAAGAACTTGAAAGTCCACCTTAGGTAGGCATCAGGGATTTTTCTGAGTCAGTAGAAGCTACATAGAGACTCAGGACTCAAAAGGTGGCGATTGTTGACTCTTGAAGATGACAGGAAAATTCTTGTAGATGTAGGGGACTGGTTTAACAAAGTGGCAGCGATTTACTGGTGGAGAAAGACTTGAAGACAGCGAATAGACAATAAGATAGATGCTGGGGACTCTGGGGATGCTCTGGTGACTCGAAAATACTCTGGAAAATGACTCTGGGGACTCAAGGGACTCTCAAATACACACAAAGTAATGCCAAAAGGTGGGTGATTTATTTTTCTAAATACAGTGGTGTAGAGAATAGGAATTCTCTGAGCATACAAGTAACATTCTGTGCACTATGTCTCTACTCACAGTCGTTCCTGCTTGAGCTCAGAGTTTCTCTGGCCCTGCCTCATGCCTTCCCACCCAACCTCATGTTCAAAGAATCCCATACAAGGATTCTGTCACCTGCTCCACATCATGCCAACTCCCTGATTGCCTCACCATCTTCTCCCTGAAATTCCAAAGCCAATCATACAGACTTGAGCCAAGGGTCTAGGCCCTCAACAGGATCAGCCAATCACAATGTGCCATGCTCCAACCCCCATACAGGTTCCAAGTGCCCATCACCTGTTGTGTCACCATCACTGTAGCCACTGCACAGCCACCACCACTGCTTCTTGGTGTGATCTGCTCCCCCTCTGAGGTCCCAAGCTGCACACATGAGAGGGGTCTCTCATTGTTTGTATATTCCAGTTTGTTGATTTTGGTACTGCTATGGTTTTCCTTCTTTTCCTTTCTATGCTTTGTCTACATGGTCCCTACTTACTTACACATGCAGGGTTGCACATACTGTACATTTGACAGGTGTCATTTTTTCATTCATTGCTCCTTCTAAAAATTTTCCATACCTGTAGTTGCTTCCTGTGTACCATAAATATTCTGGCCAAGCATCGGAATAAAATATCCACCTTTTAGAGTCATTTTCTGAGTGTTTGAAGAGTCTTTGAGTCCCTAACATTGAGTCTTTCGAGTTTCCCCCTGCATTTCCAGCATCACTTTCATGTTTACCTGCTCACACCAATACAGTAAAACCACGTTCCAAGCCCCCCATCTACAAGTCACTGTCTCGATCTAGTGCTAGAAACCTACCCCTACAGAATTTCCCCTTCATCAAATCCCCTTCACTTTTCACATATCCCTTTCCTCACTCAGCACCCCTTGGGACAGACCAAGGAATTCATTCCTTCAGCCTACTCTATTTTTCCCATACACTCTTCCCCAGAAGTAGTGTCCCACAAGTTTTGGAGCCCACCATGAGGGGTCTGCAGATCTGGAAAGGAGATCTCTATGGCCCACTCATCAAAGAACAGAACTCGAAGAGCTCTTAGAGCCCTTCTGCCACCTCTCTATATCTTCATCAGACCTTTTTGTACCTGCAGTTAATCCCTGTGACATTTCAGAGCTCAGTTCCCTAGACCTGGAGTTTTTCCCCACAGATCACCCCTCACCTTTCAGAACCTTCATCTCCACCCTCAGTGGATATTCCTGGAGCTTTCAAGCTTGATGAATCCTTCACACCACCACCAGATCGCCAAAACTTATCAGCCACTCACTGATTTATCATCTTCTTCCTCCTCAACAGATTCAACTCTTGCCACTGAACAACTTCTTTTCCCATCATCATCATTTATCACCCCCCAGAGTAATATTCCACCACCCATTCAAGCCCCTGTGTCACAGCCATTCAGAAACCTGCCTGTAACTCAGAACCAGCCTCCACCCTCATCATCAGTACCAGTCACCATGTCTAATGCCACCAACCATCACAAAATGCTGCTCAGGGGCTCTAACAAAGCTCCTAAGTTTTCCAGAAAAACAGAAGACATCTGCACCTATTTCGAAGATGTTGATCAGGTCTGCTCAGATGCAGGCATTACCTCAGAAAAAGCAAAAATTAAGTGGGCCATCTGCTATGCTGATCATAACAAATCAGAGCTGTGGTCATCTCTTGATTCCACCATGGGCAATGACTGGGAGGCCTTCACCGAAGAAGTCACCAGTTTCTATCCAGGCATGGACATTAAAGGCCAGCAGTACACTAAAGCCAACCTTGAGATGCTTCTTCACCACCAGGTCCAAAAGTCAATGTCAACCCTCAATGACCTCAGCAAATACATCCAAGAATTCCACCGTATTGTAGCGCTTATTAACAAAAAGAAGAAGCTCATTGATGACTATGTCAATGAGAAATTCCTTGAGGGCTTCAACCCTAGATTCCACAACAGTCTCATCACTTGCCTCCAGCTGAAGGATCTAGATCATGACGTGGACGACCCTTGGCCCTTCAACGAGGTCTACAAACAGGCCACATATCTTCTTAGTGGCTCTAGATGGAATTTTGTACAGCCTGACACCTCAGCACTCTTCCCAGAGCCCCCACCCCAGAGTCCCACACCACCTGACTATTGTTAAACATGAGTATATCCAGACTGCAGAGTCTTCAATGCCATCGAGGCAGGTGCAGGAAGGCCAATTCTATCGCTTGTTCAACCCCAGATGTTTCTTTTGCAGTAGTACTGATGGCCATCATATGGCAGAGTGTGCCCTCTGCCAGGAATATATACAGCAAGGAAAATGCACCTTAATTGGGGGTAGAGTCTTTATGAAAGACAGCTCTGATATTCCCAGGATGGCTTCCAGTCGAAACTTCAAAGAGAAGATCGATAATTTCCTTGCAATGCAGGAGTCGATCATGGCCTCAGCAAACCTGGTCTCAGTCCAGCCCTCCAACCACAGTTCTTCATCATCACATGGCAGGGACACTGCAGCACCTGGTCAGTACCATGTTCTTCAGAACTGAGGGAATGTCGGAGTTCCAGCTCAACATCCACCCTTCATCATACTTGGTCAATGAAGATCTAGAGGAGATGGCTGATGAGGAAGATAAAAGGGCATTAGTGAGAGCTTACACCCAGGTCAAAGAGTTAAAGAATGTGATCAAGAAAAAGAAAACTGTGCATTTTGATGGCGTAGAAATTCCAGGTCATCGCCCACACAACAATCCCACTCCAGCGAGTACCCAGGCCACAGCTAGGCCCTCAGCTAGCCCTAGGTTGAGTTCTTTGAGCACTGTAGAAGATACACAAGTGGGGAAAATGTTGGTAAAAGACAACACTGCAGACTCAGGAAAGTCAAAGGCACAAGCCCAGTCCACCCCACAATTCCATTACCAGAGCGGATTCGATGAGGTAACTGCCACCAAGCATCTCGTTCAACAGGTCCTAGGCACCAAAATAGAAATCACCACCAAAGATCTTTTAGCCATCAGTCCAGAAATTTGCAAACAAGTCAAGGAACTCGCAATGACAAAGAAAATCACTATAGGAAGCTTAGAGGCTGCCTTGGAAACCTCTGTGTCTTCGACATGGGCGACCTACAAGCAATATCTAGTAAAGGACACTGAAGGGAAGTGCATAGGGTTGGCGACAGCTCCCTTGAGGGCAGTAGATGGAGTACTGATGGACAAACTCCATGTTGAGTGCATCCTTGATAGTGGGTGTCAGGTGGTCACCTTGCAATGCGAATTGTGGGAGGCATTGGGGGCCCCCCTTCATTCGGATATGTGTATGACACTCGAGGCCACTAACCAGTCAAACGAAAGCATGCTTGGCATCATTGAGAATGCATCCTTGCATATAGGATCCATCAAGGGCCCTAGTGTTGCCACAGCTCAGCTTGGGCATATTTCAGCTTATTCCAACTAGCATGCTTATTTCTACATTAAATGACTCGCACTGAGTGAATGAAATGTAGTCTAGAATGTCCTCTATCCACTGTTGAAATTCCCATGTGAATTGATTTAGCCATTCTTGAGATATTGGTGCAGCTCTATGTTTTGGCTCAGCTCGAGCATGAATGACTTGAATGGAATATCTCAAGAATAGGCTGATCAATCATTATAAATATTTTTTCTACTGATAGTCACACCCAAAAGCCACATAGTTTAGACTGGGTGCATGTTGATTAACCCAACAGGAGATGAAATAAAAAAAGGCAGCTTGAAGCTGTGGCAACACTAATTGAGGTGCACCTCCAGATCCAGGTCGTCAACCATGCACCCTTCGATCTTCTCTTGGGTCGTCCCTTCTTTTGCCTTCTCAGCAGCATCCTATGCAACTTCCCTGACAGTGAACAGTCTCTTGAGATACATGACCTGAATTCTGGATGACAAATACTGATTCCTACCCATCCTCATAACTGGCTACAACCCTTACCTTCAAGATGAAGAAGAGTTCTATGCAAGAAGAGAACTATGCTGCCAGATGGATAGGACAGATCAGGGTTTTTAGTATTGGTCAAGGATTCACTGAAGTTGCAAGGAGACCACAATGAGGTTTTCTCCGTATGTTCCCTTTATGTATCAAATTCCCCATCAGAATTTCCCCATTATACTTCACCCATTCCTACAGACTCACAAGAGCTTCCTGCTTCTATGTTACTATACAATGTCAAGAGTGAAAGTGTTCTGTCTGTGGAGCCTTTCGACTCCAGTTTCATTCCACATGGTGACCAGTTCTTATATTCAACAAGTACAATGATTTCTCCACTGACAGTTTCTGCCCTATGATCTACATACCAGTTTGACCCTGTTTGTCACATTTTAAAATACAAGCCTGTAGCAAAGAAGGTCAGGCCAGTCCCAATGTCTATGCCTGTGGAATTCTGGGTAGAATGTCAGGAGGTCAAGAACCCTCTAGCATCCCTTCCTGTACTCCTGTTCTCTCCCCCACCCTTTGTTCCAGGAAGCCATTTCACTCAAGAACATTCAGACAAGCTGGACTTGGACCCAGCAAGGTTCCTGTGGCCAGAAGAGTTGGCTTTGGTCTGCTGGCTCATTCATACCCATGAAATGGCCTTTGCCTGGGATGCCTCAGAGAGGGGCACCTTTCATGAAGATGTGTTTCCACCCCTGAAGATACCTACCCTGACACACAAACCATGGGTCGAGCAGAATATCCCTATACCCCCTGCTATCTTCCAAGATGTCATTAACATCATCAAAGAGAAGATCGCCACAGGTGTTTATGAACCCTCAACCTCATCTTATCGCTCCAAATGGTTCTGCATCATCAAGAAAGATGGGACATCCTTGCGACTTGTCCATGACCTACAACCACTAAATGCCATGTCCATTCAGGACTCTGCCATTCCCCCTTTCATCAACTCTATTGCAGAAGTGTTCACCTCCACTCTGTCTATGGGATTTTAGATCTGATGGTCGGCTATGACCACCACACCATACATGACAACTACAGAGACCTGACTACATTCCAGACTCCCATAGGCATGCTTTGGCTTACCAAGTTACTGATGGGGTATATGAATGCAGTCCAAGTATTCCATGGAGACATGTGCTGGATCCTGAAGGATGAAGTCCTGAAAGTAACCATTCCATTCATCGATGACTGCCCTATCAAGGGCCCCAAAACCCTGCTATGAGAATCCTGATGGCACCTTTCAAATGATCCCTGAAAATCCTGGTATACAGTGTTTCATCTGGGAGCACCTACAGAATGTCAACCAAGTCCTCCACCACCTTCAAAATGCCAGGGCAACCATCTCCACCAAGAAGTGTGTTATCACAGCACCATTGATCATAGTCATAGGGCATAAAGTGTCATATGAGGGTAGAGTCCCCAATGAAACAAAGGTCCAGAAAATCCAGGACTGGCATTACTGTGCTAATGTTACTGAAGTTCACAGCTTCTTAGGACTATGCTCATACTGCCACATATTCATTAAAAACTTCACCAAGCACACCCATCCTCTAGTTGAGCTCACAAAGAAGGACATTCCCTTCAAATTCTGCAACAAGCATCAAGAGGCTATGGACTACCTCTGCTGAGCTATTGTCTCATCCCCTGTGCTTCATATGATAGACTATACCTCTGGCAGATCCATTATTCTCACCATCAACACTTCCAACATCACTGTTGGGTATATTCTCATGCAAGAAGGGGAAGATGGAAAATGTCACCCAGCCCATTTTGGTTCAATAAGTCTCAACGACTGGGAAAAATGATATAGCCAGGCTAAGCTCAAGCTTTTCAGCCTCTTTTGAGCCCTACACAATGTCAGACTTTACATATTTGGGGTTCAGCACTTGGTCATCGAGGTCGATGCATGGTATATCAAGGGGATGATTAACAACCCAGATTTACAGCCCAATGTGACCATCAATCACTGGATAGCTGGGATTTTACTGTTTGATTTCAAGCTAGTGCATGTCCCAGTGTCCAAGCACACAGCCCCCAATGGTTTGTCAAGAAGACCAAAGGCTGAGGAAGATCTGGAGGTGGATGAGGAAGGCTACAAGGACTGGGTAGACGAGTGTGGAGCTTTTGCTGTCAAGCTCGAGAACTGCAGGGAGGTACCTGCTTGACCACTATGCCCCTTTTTGGAAGTTCAGGTGTTGATTTTAAGCTCACCTCGAACCATTCCCCAAGATGTCAGTGTCTTCCTTACAACAGAAATGGTGACCATTATTCTGGAAACAGAAATTCCATGATCTGAGCAAGCAAGGCAGAGGGAAAAGAGGTTGGAGGAAGTGAGGGAGTTTTTGGAGATGAAGAAGACCCCAGAGGGGACAGAGGAGGCCAAACTAGAGAGCCTGGTGCGCATGGCCTTAAGGTATTTTGTAAAGGGGGGAGAACTGTGGAGAAAGGAGCTGCAAGGCCACCACCAACTCATTATCTGACCCCACAAGCATCTAGAGGTCATTCGGCAGGCTCATGATGATCTTGGACACAAGGGTATATTCTCCACCCATATGCATCTGCTGACCTGTTTCTGGTGGCCCATGCTTGAGCAGGATGTGTGTTGGTTCGTCTGAATATGTCACAAGTGCCAAGTTCACCATCTAGACTGAGTCCATATTCCTCCAGTCATTGCCATCCCTGAACCCCTGTTTTACAAAGCATACATCGACACGTTCATAATGCCAAAGTCAAACAGTTATCACTGCATCACCCAAGCTCATTGCTCTCTAACAAGTTACCCTGAGTGGGTGATGCTTCGAGCTGAAACTGGAAAATCCATTGGGAAATTTATCTTCGAGCAAATTCTGTGTTGTTGGGGTGCCATCGCTGAAATCATCACCAACAATGGAGGCCCCTATGTCTTAGCCCTCTCCTGGTTGGCGAAAACCTATGGCATTAACCATATCTGCATTTTGCCATATAATTCTCAAGCAAATGGGATAATTGAGCACCAGCACTTTGATGTCATGGAGGCACTGGTAAAAAGTTGTGAGGGAGAGGTTTCAAGATGGTCAGAGGCTGCACCCTCAGTTTTCTGGGCAGAGCATGTCACCATGCACAAGGCTATGGGATTTTCTCCCTATTATATGGCTCATGGCATTCACCCCAGACTCCATGGACCTCATTGCCAACCATGCCCATCAATTACAAAAATGCCCTGAGGACCTCACACATATCCACAAGCTTGTTCTAAAATCCCAGTTCTCATCAGTCAAAGACTTCATTGCACATTTCAAGCATACCATCCATGACTTCGATTTCAGGCCTGGCTCGCTGGTACTCATCTGGAATTCTAGGATCGAAAAGGAACTCAACTGGAAAACCAAACCACATTACCTAGGAGCAATGGTCATCAGTTCATTGCACTAAAGGAGGGTCCTACCTTCTCTCTGAGTTGGATGGCACAATCTCAAAGTTCCATTATGCCATGTTTCGACTCTTCCTGTACTATCCCTGTAACCAATCCCAAATCAAGGTCACACATCTCGCTGACAGCCAAAATTCAGACCTTGATCACCTCGAAGATGAGTCCTTGCCAGACCCAGACCTAGCTGGTGTGCCAGAGGACAAGTCAGATGAATAACTACATCTCACATTCCTCTTTTCTTGTCTCTTCCTTACTTTTCCTTTCTAATTTTTCTCTTCTCTGTGTTTATACCAACTTACCGGCTTAGTTATAGTCCACCCCACCCAAATGTACTTTCAAAAAAAAAAAAAATTGTTTGTTACTGTTCACACATTACTTATATCATGTTTTGTTTTCAAGTTTGAAAGGTTTAATTCCAATCACAGAAGGATGATAGCTAGAACACAAAGTACTGTACACTATATGTAGAACTTACAGGCATCCTCACCCCCCTCAGATCAGCAGTTCCTTCCAGAGTTCCTGAATCTCCCTCAGCTGACAATGCTGCTCCAGAATGGCTCTCCCATACCTCGAGACTTGCACCATAATCCTTGCGAGGTCTTCAGTGCATTCCCACAACCTTGACTTCATTCAGTTCAACAATCTCCTCCAACTGTTTGACACGCTCATCCAAGGTGTGTAGCCACAGTGTCATCCTGGCAGGAGAAGAGGAGGGGTCACACTGTAGGGAAAGTATCCTCCCTACCAGGATATTTCATTTATTTCATTGCTTTTTACTTACTGATTTGTTTTCTTTTATCTTTTCTTGTCTTTTTACTTAGTGTTTGCACGCATTGTGGCTTATGTAAGCCTGCATGAGTACTTTGAGTGTACTGTACATACTTAGAATAATAACAGACATGCTACCTCAGACAGAAAAGCTGGAAATAAAGACGAAGCAGACTCAGACTATTGTTTCTCTCTCCCCAGACACTCAGTAGACTGCTATCTTGGTTTTTATTTGGATTTCAGGGCGCATTTCTCAGTCTTTTCTCTACTCCCTGACTCTACACCAGGCAACTCAAGCCTCCTGGGTCAAATTCACCCTCTCTCTTCATATCTAGGAGACCCCTACTAGATCCCAGGGTCCTCTCATCACTCATCTCTACAACACCATGGAGAGGAACTTGCAGTTGCCCTTCCCAGAGTTTCTTGAGGTATGATTTCAATGGGCAACTCTTCTTTTGCTACAGGAATTTCTTCAGGTGCAACCTGGCATTTCCTCGTCTTGCAACAGTCCAGTCACCATTGCTGAAAAGCCACCTTCAAATAGTTCTTGAAGCTCATCAACACCAGCCAGGGGAGAAAAGTTGGCAGGTGTGAGGGTGCAATCAGGATACTGAACTGAAGACAGGGTCATTGAGCCAAGGAACAGTCAGGACTGCAAGACAACAGGGAGTTCTGGAGAGGGAACCAAATGAGAGGGCACTGGTGCTGTCGAAGGAGAGGTAGAAAATTCCAGGAGTAGGTTCACGACACAGGGCTCAGTTGATTGCCTCTTGAGGGAGCCAAAGGGTAACTTTGATGGGAGGTAGACTTGAGGATGACCCAGCAGCTGGAGGTGTTGGCTTGGCATGTTTGTTCGATGATGAGGCAGCCACCTGGGGACCTATGGGATTCTTGTGCTGTGTGTTTTTGTTATTCCAGGACCTAACTGACCATAATGCAAGTACTCACCTTTTGGCCTACCTTCCCCACTGCATGAGAGCACTTTCATTTCAGGTGCCTGCATCGCAAGCATGCCTGCTGGGGTTCCCCTTCACAGGATGCTCCCCTGCCCTCCCTGCTGCACTCCTTGCACAGCCCTTTGAGGTCTTCTAACATTTTGTCATTGCCATTGTCACTGCCACCTTGGATGTTGTCCCTGTCATTGTCAGTAAAGGATCTGTTCAACAACTCAGTCATGCGCATCTAGCGGCAAATGTCTTGTTACTACTATATTATCCATATGACATGTATCTGTGCCCAGTTGTTTGGATCTGAGCATTTTGGGATTTTGCTCCTCCCAGGCATTGCTGGTGTTGTGTGTTTGCATCATTGTGCTGCATATGACATTTCTTCCTTGATGCCTATTTCACTAGATATTCCTTGGTTGTGTCAATGGCAATCATTATTTGATGAGGTGATGTCATATGGCATTGACTCCTATTGAGGAGATGTCATAGGGCATTGACTCCTATATTCCCATCTCACATGTATCTATGGCCAGTTGTTTGGTTCTCAGCTTTTTCAGCTTCTGCTCTTTGTGGGCATTGGCAGCATACTGTGTTTGCGTCGTCATGCTGTATACAACATTTCTCCCTTTACCCCTATGTCTCAAGGTATTTTTTCGGGGTGTCAATACTGATCATCGTTTGATGAGGTGATGTCATATGGCATTCTTGGATATATTTTGGATCTCCTGCTGTTTGGTGTGTGGTTCTCTGTCTATTTCTCGCCACTGATGTCTGCTAGCATGGTATTCGGGTTCTTTGCGCTTGCGAATGGAGACCGTGTGAAGACATTTAGGACTGGTTCATCCGTTGCCACATATCACTGCGTCTACGAGACTACTACCCAATGTACCTCTGGTGTCATTTTTCCTGTGATGCTTTGTGTATACAGTCCTTTTAATGACATTGCCCTTCCTGACAATACTGTGGTATTCGTCTCCATGAAGATGTCCATACCTGCTGGTGTGCCATGGGATCCCATTCTCCTGGAGGGTATTTCTGTCATAGCCATACCTGGTGATCCCAGTCTGGACAACTATGAACACAGTGTCCCTGATTTTCCTTATCCTATGGTTGTCAGTTTGGGCTCTGTCACTGCTCCTATGCAGACCTTAGCAGATGGGACATCCAAGGCGTTTGATGTGCTTTCTTCTGATTATGTGCACAACACTAGGATGACCTCTAACGTCTGGTGCATTCTAAATCTCTTTTGTGTTCATGAGTATGTTGTTTATGGTCGCTCGCAGTTGTGTGTTCAACTCTGCACATCCATGTTGGGCCAAGACTCCAGTACTGAATCAGAATTCGGTCGTCTTTTACATTGGTTGTTTTTCTGATGCTGCATCAACAGGGGGGCTTCAGGTGGATCTCAAAAGTATTGCACTTAATGTTGGTGTGGTGGAATTGAAGACAAGTGTGGGTACCTCGCCCTCCTCTGTTTCCAAGAAGCACAAGTTTATGGCCATGGCCCCTAAAGGAGGGTGTGTTCATTGACATCGTGCACATTCACACATTTCTACATTGTCCACAGAGATTATGTAGGGATGCTTTCTGAGGTTGGCAGAGGTGACAAGGTGCCGTCTGCCTCTGCTGTGGCACCCAGCGCCAGTGATGCCCTTGAATTAGCATCGTCTATGATGGCAACACATCAAAGTCCACAATCGCAATCACGTTCTGTTACTCCCACTGACAACTCCCCCCCGAAAAGTACAACTGCTATGTCCGCATCAAGAGGTAGGGGGAAAGCAAAATGGGTGTAATTTCGTGACTTCATTTGTCAGTTATAAATGAGCGTGGTATGATGTATTCTCTGCGACTCATGGATCAGCCATCGATCTTCTCTTTTTACAGTGAGTTCACCTCCTAAAATTCATTTGTTATTTATTGTGTGGCATAAGCTGTGATGTCGTCTTACATTGTTTTTGTAGTCTTATAGAAGTTTCCTGCTCCATATGAAATCATGACGGTCGTACAACCATGTCTTCTCTCATCATGTTTGGATTTTTTGGTGTCTCTGGCAGCTGTCGAGTTCAATCTCTCAAGCTTGATCCAACATCTAACAGCTGTTATATATGTTACAATACTGCTATTCACGCCTCTCTCAGTGGCTCTCTGCGAGTGCAAATCATTGTGGACTGTCTACTCAACAATGTTGTTGTTCCTGATGACACAATAGCTTTCATCGTTGGCAAGGCATTTTTGCCTTCAGCTGCTGTCTGCTGAACAGGCTCTTCTTGACGCAGTTTACTTCATCCCATTGCCTGGGGATTCCTTCTTGTGATGCATACGAATTGATCCTCCCCCAGTGGATGGTGCCTTTTGTCATCAGTCTCAGCAGGGTAACATCTTCTTTTGCCTACTTCCACAGATGGGCAGAACAGCCTAGCCTCTGTGTCATGTTTGGAGTATGTTTGGGATGGGAAGATGTCATCGAAACTGATGTATGTCTTTGTTGGAACATTTGTCTTTCTTTTTCACAGGGTCAATACCAGGTGTAACTTCAATGACAGTCTGCTTCCTGGATATCATATTTCATCTTTCCCTCATAATTCCCTCATACAATTCCTTGGCACTATCAAAGATGTTGTATCCAGTGGAGGGATGACTGTTGACATGAAAAGTATCATTACAGACATGGATCACGTATCAAGTCTTGGAAAGTGAAAGAGTCCCATCACTGAAGACAAGTATGCTCTTAGTACTTCTGTTGAGCGATATGTCGTATTCATTTTGTGGCACTTAGTTCTCCATTTTCTCCAACATGTTCATTCGTCGTTCCCTCTGCAAGGAATGTTTGTAATCACTGTCACACATCCATCATCTCGTATCGCACATCCTCTATGCAATATAGGTTTGGAGGTAGATCATGCTACCGAGCATGAAGATGTTGGTGTTAGCCCCAACGAGGAATCATGCTTTTTCTTGCTGTAAAAAAATGCTGTTATCATTCTCTTTTCTTATACATTTGCTATCAGTAGGTGACTTCTATCTATGTACACAATATTACAACACAAATTCTACAAGTTTCTGTGGTTGGGTCATCAGTATAACATTAGTAAACAACACACTACGTCACATACATTGTCAGTGACAACAATATCGGAATGTTACTCTCATTAAGTAAGTCATCCCATTCAGTACCACATAATATGGTCACTAATTGCCCATCCTGAATCATGCTACAGAAACATTTTCAACTGTATATGTGATTTGTTGCTCGGCACAACTACAGAGGAGTATTGTCTGTGCGGTATCCATCACAATGTATATTAAGTGGTTCGCTGACGTGCACTCCAGTATTGCGAAGTCACCAACGTTCCATACATCACCCACTAACTACGACAGATGTCAAACTGCCCATCGATGATTGCAACCACCAGTTCTATTTCACTTTCACTCAACAATGTACATCTTCCACACATTTCTCCGAGACAAATATGATGCAGAAGTTATCTTCTGTAAACTGCATGTTAACCATGCTGACAATCATCCTGATGTCTGATCATGTATGTATTTAAACATATTGTCTTTGAAATACACCTCCAATGATACCATACACTGATCGATCTTGTGTCTGTAATTTTCACGTAAAGACGACCATTGCAATGACATTTGTTCTGCTAACGATGATGTTGGTGAACGTCTCTCGAACTCAAATGTTTCCTGGGGCAAGTCATCGAAGAACCCTATTTATGACGATGCATGTACTAACTGCAGATCTCCACATTATAGTGTGCATTCCCAAAGGTACATGCATTCCACCTTGCGCAAGATGTCACTCTCATACTTTGTTACAGATGATGCCAGAACTTGCTTCGTCCTGGGAGATGACTTCTGTCATGTCTCCACAACTCACATGGGGTGCTCATCGCAATGGACGTCGACATGAGTGTCCTTACTGTCACATCTCCTTGCTCACAGGAGAACGTCCTGGTTTCTGTTGTGGTCCAAATGGATCTTGTCTTCAAGATGTTCCCCCGCTCCCATCACTACCTGCTGCAATAGAACATCTTACGCAGCATCCACAAATCTCCCCTCTATCTCATGTTCTGAATCTCATATTCTCATTCACCTCCCTCGAGACTACACATCCATTCCCCAATGAGATGATGCTACCTGCTTTCTTGGCTATCCAAGGTCACATTTATCATCATATATGCCCCACCCATCATGATTCTGCAGTATGATGGTTGCTTTTCGATGGCTTTTTGCAGAATGTACCTCATTCCCAATGGGCTGCAACACTCCCTGATGGATGGATCACAACTGTACATCAGGCACTCTCTCTGAACAATCCTTTCATCTGTGCACTACAACACTTCCATTCATTTGCAGAGGAATATCCCAACTGCATTGTTAATTCTGAAGGACACAGGAGCTGACGAGGTCGCCACATTGATGTCATACGATAATACTTCATCCTCTGAGAATAATGCCCAACGTCTAACTATCAGCTGTCACTCTGGTCACATGCAATCCATTCCCACTACCAGCTGTCTTTGGGAACCTCTGTCATATCCACTCTTATTTCCACATGGTACTCTCAGGTGGGGACTCATGCATTCCTCCGATATATTGAATAACTGATACAGTCATTGATGCAGAATACGATCAGGCTACAATGCAGTTGTGGCACTACTGTGCACACATACTACGAGAACCTGAGATTTCAGATTTTCAGTCATCTTAGCAATGAATATGTCATAGACATGTTCAGTTGCAATCTCGAAACCCATCTAAATTTCATATGTCATAACCAGGAATGCATTCACTGTGAAGACGCACAGCTGATGGATTGCGAAGACCTTCCTCCATCCAAAAATATATATCTTCCTGCCTCTTTTCTCGGTTCTCAATGATGGGCTGCAGCACAAGTTGCAGACTCCCTAGCAATAGCCACCACTCTGGGAAATCCTACTTTTTTCATCACAATGACATGCAACACTGCATGGCTGGAAATTGTCTCACAACTACGACCAGGCCAGACATTCTCCGACATTCCTGTCATTGTCACATGCATATTCAAATGCAAATTATGCTTACTGTTACAAACAGTAAAATCTATGTTTACTCGGGCAGGAAGAGTATTATACTGTATTCACTGTATCGAATTGCAGAAATGAGGTCTTCCCCATGCACACATACTCCTAAAATACTCTACCAACTGTGAGACACCCCTCGATATCGACACCATTGTCAGTGCAGAAATCCCCCCTGATCCGTCTGATGCACAACTGGTGTGCACATTCATGACGCACAATCACCCATCCCCCAACCGCCCCCCCTCCAACTACTGTCAGATCATGAAGGTGGACAACTCTCGTGCCTGCCGCTTCAACTATCCACACCCCCTACAACCTGACTACGACCATTGATGCAGACGGTCACATACACTATTGACGATGACAGCCCAGTGATGAAATGATTGTAGCCCACTGCCTGCCTCTCTTACTGAAAATCCAAATGTCACCTAAACTTCGAAGTGGCCGCCACATCACACATCTTCCAATATCTGTTCAAGTACATTCACAAAGGTCCATATGAATAATATGACTCAACTAATGCTAACTCATACTAGGGCCTGACTATGCACACTACAGTCTTCATATCGACAATTCTGACGATGATCCCATTGACAAAATTGAGGACTATTGGAACAGCAGATACCTCTCCACAGGGGAGGCTGTCTGGTGAATTTTGGGTTACCATGTCACCCACAAAGATCCTGCAGTCATGGCTCTTCCTGTCCACCTACCTACTTCGCATTCACACTATCAATACTATGGAAACTCTGGACCTCGAAGTACCCTATCTCTTTTACAGCATTATTTCATAAGACCCATCGGCAGCTTCCATGACAACAACAGAATAAGACGGAGCTTCGAAGACCTCACATACATGGAATACTACACACTCTTCCATTTAACATCCCAACCCCCAACAAATGGACTCCCCTTTGAAGAACGAACAACAACATCCAGCAGCCCCAGACTGCACATCATGCTGTGAAACATAAAACACCCCCACATATGTTGCATAGAACCTGTCCATCCATCACAAGGAGACCTCTTTTACTTACACACTATATTGCAACACCTGACCTGTGCTTTCCTTTAGCGACGCTCTATCCATTGACCACCACCAATTTACTACATATCAAGAAGCTGCCATGGCACTCAGTCTCTTCATGGAATATGATGAAGCCCACTATACTATGCAGGAAGCAGCACACACATTGTACACACCACACCAACTACAGTATCTGTTTATCCTCCTGCTCATCAATGATTGCATGTCAGAACCACTTAATCTATGGCTAAACTTCAGACATGACCTTTGTGTGGACTTCCTCATTCTCCACTGCAATGAAGAAGACATCACACAAGAACTCACGCTCGAGACTATTAGTAAGGCATTAGAAGAACACAGCAAAAACCTCGACGATTTTGGTCTTCTGCAGCCAACACAACCATGCACCAAAATCCTCTACAAACGACGAAAGTGGTCATCTAACCCAACACAACACAACATGGACACACGTAACTTGTACACAATGATGACATGAGAACAACAACAAATCTTCGACAACATTGTCCAATGTGCGGTAGAGCACAAGCTGTTACAACTTTTAGTCGATGGAAAGGCCAGCAGAGGAAAGACCTTTTTAGTTAACACAATATGTAGCAAACTCCATTCTCTGCAACACATCGTCCTTCCGATGGCGACCACAGCATCTGCTGCACTACTTTATCCCAGGGGAAGAACAACACATTCCACATTCAAGGTCTGGATCTTCATTGCACACATGAACGCTGACCATGCACCAAACATACCCAGGTACCTGTAAATGAAAACAATGAATTCCTTCTGTCTACAATAAGCCCAAACTCTGGTCATGCCCAATTAATCAGGGAAACATCCCTCATCATGTGGGATGAAGCCCCAATGGCAAACATGTGCAGTCCTTGCATGCATCAACAACGTGTGTCAGAAAATAATGAAAACCAGTATGCCCTTCGGAGGAAAAACTATAGTACTTTTAGGTGACTTCCACCAAACATGTCCTGTTGTATGAGGCAGTTCTTGCAAACAAATTGTAGATGCATCAATTTGCTCATCCCCACTGTGGCAATACTTTTCCATCATGCACCTGACCAAACCTATTCATAATGCGGAGGACCCCATTCTCACTGAATTCATCGATGCCATAGGTGACAGTGCAGGACCTCAAGTCCCCACCAACTTATTCCATAAAGTCCCCAATGCCAATGAACTAACCAAATTTGTCTTCCCTGACCAAATTCTGGCCAAACCACACAACTGTCTAAAGTGCACAATACTATGTCCAACAAACCAACAAATCGACTTCTACAACTCCCACATACTACAATGACTTAGCAGTAACAAACATACTGCGATGGACTCACTCATGGAAGCTGATGACACAGGTCTACTTCCACCCCAAAGCATTCTTGACTACATCGCTCATCATACACCCCCCAGACTTCTGCCACATTCCCTGAATATTCATGTAGGTGGTATTTACTGCCTAATCTGCAACTTCTCCCTTGACCAGGGACTGGCCAAAAACTGCAGAGTGGTCATCACCTCTGTAGGTCAATGACTGGTGGCTGTGAAAACATTACAAGACCAAGACCAACCATACACCATACAAGAAATCCTCATTCCACACATTACATTCAACACTGCACTTTCTTCGGGACACACACTACTGCACCGTCAACTACCTCTCACACCTGCATATGCCACCACCTTCAACAGCTGCCAAGGATTAACACTAGATTGTGTAGGCATGGACCTCACCAAGCCAGTATTCTCCCATGGCCAACTATATACTGCATTTTCTCGCATTCATCATCGAAATCATGCTCGCATATTACTTCCCACCAACAACAATACTACTACAAATGTTACCTTCCATGAATTATTACTATAAAAATACTTATATTCCATCATGTAAATTTCACCGTAGTACAAAAGACCTCCAGAGCGAAGCGAAGGCATGTCTTGTATCGCATTACCTGTTCAACAACTAAGGTAATGTGTAAGCTAGTGTATGGAGACAGGAAAAATACTATGCCCACCTCAGTTGTGTGCGTCTAGCAGCAAATGTCTGAGGCGGCTTTACTTTCATATGAGACTAAATATGCTAAGTAAAGACAAGACCAAGACACAGGTGTTGAACCTGGTGTCATACAACAAGGTGGTCCCAAGCATGGGACCTTACAACATTATATGTACAAAAGTAAGACATCTAGAACAAAAGAACAATTCTCTGCACTGTACAGTAGGTTACAAGCAGCAAAAAAACAGAGTACTGAGGTATTGTGTACCTGCAAATGGAAGGTAATTCTCATGATAAAAGGAAAGGTGGCATTAATTGACAAACAAAGACTACGAACAACTTGCCAAATTCTAACACTCCCCCTCAAGTTGGACATAGGCCAAGTTCAATGGTGAAATGTTTCACTTTCGGGGATGGCAGTGCTTTCATTAGGGTATCAGCAATCATGTCAGCAGTTGGGCAATACATGAGGTGAATCTTGCCATTTTCCACAACCCAGCGAATGAAATGGAAATGGATATCAATATGTTTGGTGCATGTGTGATACTGATGATCTCTGGTGAGCACAATAGCAGACTGATTATCCAAGAACAATGTGGTGGGTTCAGCAAGCAGTGTAAAGAGCTCTCTGATGAGTGACCCAAGCCATAAGGCTTCCTTGGCCACATGTGTGGCTGCCACATACTCACTCTCAGTCATCGAGAGCGAGACAATTTCCTGTCATTTAGAAGACCACAATACCACCCCTCCATCTATTAGGAAAGCATACCCTGAGACTGCCCTATGGTCTTCTGCCATGCTTCCATCAGCATTGGCATATCCTTTTAATGCACTTGGTGCTCCCCCATACATGAGTTTCAGCATTTTCATTCCAATCAGATAATGATATATTCTTCTGATGGCTTCCCAGTGGGGAACTCCAGGATTTCCAGAGAATCATGAAACAATCATCACAGCATATGAGATATCAGGGCGAGTGGCGAGGGAGGCATACATGAGTGAACTGACAGCTTCATGATATGGTATGTGGCACATAGCAGCATATTCAGCACCGGTTGATGGCAACTGCCTGGAATGTAACTTAGTGCTAGGTTCCATCAGATTTGACATGGGTTTGAGTTCGTCAAAGCTGAAACCACATATGATCGATTCGATGTAGGGACATTGGCATAGGGAAATGGTACATTCATCTCGGTTTCTGGTTACCTCAATACCGAGTAGCCAGTGGAGCTCTCCAAGGTCAGTTATCTCAACATACTTTCTAATGTTCTGTTTGAACTCATTTATTTCATCCAGAGACATTGTGGTGATGGTGCAATCGTCAACATGGACAGCAACGATGGTAAGTCCATTTGGGGAGTGTCATTTAAAGTAGACAGCTTGGTCGATGGAGCATTGGGTGAAGCCCAGTTCATCAACGAGGATTTCCACCAATTTTTGGTACCAGCAATGGCCACTCTGCTTCAGTCCATACAAGGTTTTTCGAAGACAGCACACCTTGTTGGGGTGGTTGGTGGACTCAAAACCTGGGGGCTGGCACATGTAGATTACTTCATTGTTGGTGAGTGTGCCATTTAGATAGGTGCCTTTGATATCAATCTGATGGAGTTTGAGATTTGAGCACACTGCCATGGCAAGGATGGTTTGAATGGATGCAAGCATTGCAACTGGAGCAAAAGTATCAAAGTAGTCAACACCTTCAACCTGTGAGAAACCTTGGGTGACAAGTCAGGCTTTATACCATACAATGTTTCCAGCCATGTCTTTCTTAGCATGAAACATCCATTTTGATCCAACAATGTTGGTGCCATGAGGTACATCGACGAGCTCCCAAGTCCCTGCCACTTGTAATGTTGCTAACTCCTCTCTGATTCCAGCCTCCCATTGTGGCCAATCCAGATGGCGGTGGGCCTCAGCCAATGAGGTCGGCTCTAGGGCCTCGGACTCAGCAGTGACAGCCTCCATTGCCATGGCAAGGTCGATGTCAGATAGGGCATCATCTGGGTTGTCAACGATGGTCATGAGGTACACTGCAGCGAGGTTATCATTATCAAGGGGGTCAGTGATTGCTGGGAGTGGAACAGAGTCAGCGATATTGGTTGGTAGTTGCACACCACAGGGTATAGTGGGTTGGCTATGGCAGCTGACATTGCCCTGCCCTGAGAGGATGTCAGCGATGCATTGGCTTGGCTTTTGAATTCATTTGGCTGCAGGTGGTTCCTCTGGCAGTGCTTGGACAATGGGAGTGGGAGTAGTAGGCACCTGGCAGTGTAGCGGTTGTTCGCAGGAGGGGGAACAGGAGTCGTTAATATTTCATTAGGCAAGTGACTAGTTTCTTCCTCCCCCTCACTGAGATAATGACTCAGCTTGAGATGGGTCCCAGTACATGTTTCGTTCTACAGTTACTGATCGTTTCTTGGGCCAGTAAACATGGCATCCATTTGGGCTTTCATCATCTACACCCATCCAACGACCTTTGGCAACTGCATCCTCCTAGCTTGGTGCCCCCTTCGATATGTACCCAGACATGCGAACCCCATATGCATGCTCGACATAGGTCAGGCTTCTGTCCAGTGGCAGCCTCGAGAGGCGTTCCGCCCTCGAGTGCCTTGGTAGGCATCCTATTCTTCAACCAGATGGCATGACAAACAGCCTTGCCCCATAACATGCATGGTAAGCCACTCTCATGCAACATAGCCCTGACCTTTTCCAGCAGAGTGCAGTTGAGACACTCAGCAATGCCATTGTGCTGTGGAGTGTCATGAATGGTGAGTTTCTGTTTGGTGCCAGCTGCTTTGAGATACATAATGAATTCTCTTCCAAGATATTCACTGCCACAATCAGAGTGCAAAACCTTGACTACTGGCATTATGGTGGGTGCAACACCAGGCCTCGAAGTCTTTATAGGTGGTAAAAGCTTCACTGTTCTGGCGAAGGAGGTGCAGGTACATGAGGCAAGTTTTATCATCTGTGAATGTAATGTAGTAGCACCTTCCTCCAAGCATTTCAATGGGGGCTGGTCCCCAAATATCAGTGTGTACTTCAGCAGCAAACTCCATGGCATGCTCACCAATATGTTCCTTTGCGATAGGTTTTCTAGTGGCCTTCGCATAAACACAGGCTTTGCAGAAGGTCAGTTTGTCTTTCAACAGATCAAACTTCAGGCCCAATACAAGCCTGTTTTCAGCCAGGCAACGAGCAACAGCTGGTGAGATGTGTCCCATTCTTCAATGAAGCTCCATAATGGTGATGGTTTCAGTTGCACAGCATTTGCTTCATTATGTGTGCCAGTGTGTATAACACGGTAGAGTCCTGCTTGGGTCTTAGGCACCTGTCTGATGACATTGTTGGCTGGGTTGCAAATGGTACAAGTCCCATCAGCGAAGGTGATGGAGTATCCTAGCTGGTCGAGATGTCCAATGGACACTAGGGTGTAGCCCACCATGGGTGAATACAAGACTTCAGTGAGTCTTAGCTTGGTAACGTCGCATCCATTCGGAACCTCAACAATCAGATCGCCAATCACAGTAGCATTGAAGGACTGCTTGTTAGCAGCTGCAAATGTTTTTGGTGGGATACTGGTTAAGGATACAAATTGATCTTTATATGGCGAGATGTGCTGCATAGAGCCAGAGTCATAGAGTTCTGCCATTGGGGTGGTGGTCGATCCATCATGAACAAGATTTGCCAGCTCTAAGGGTGGTTCAGCAGGGTTACTAGGGGAGGTATCATCACCAGGAGGTAGTGTTTCTCCATCATCTCCCATCTCACTGAACATATCCTCATCAGAAGGGATATATTTCAACCTCTCCTCATCATTGTCATCGTCAGAGACACTGAGCAGGTTGGGGATCTGTAGTTCTTCAAGATCATTCAGAGCAATTATGGAAAATGCTCCTTCCTCTTCAGGGTCGAAAGTAGCTGCATTAGCTGAGTCTTTTACTGTGTTGTTATTAGTACTTCGACTCACTGACTTATCAGGTTGTGGACATCAATTTTTGAAGCATTCTCTCGATCCACAGTTCCAGCATGGACCTTGCTGGCCAGTGCCCCTTGTGGAGTTTCCTCTGCAATGACCATCCTTCCAGTTTCCTCACCCCCAGCCAGAGAAAACTCCAGGGGTCATAGCTAAGGCCTCATTTCCATTGTGGGCCTTTTGCTTCATGTGAGGATTATGGGTCTCTTTTTGACTGCAGTGCTCAGATTCTTCAATGATGAGCGAAATGAGGATATCAGGGTCGATAGTCTGGGTGGGACTGTACAAGTGAGCAGTTGTGAGTTGCCCAGATGCAAAGCTGGCAAGGTACTTGGGGAGAGACTGTATAATGGTCGATCAATAGTCCCTTTCTTCAATCTGTATGCTGACAGCAGCTAACTCGTCTCTCTTCATATGCAGATCATCCAAGAATTGTCGGACATTGCCATCAACAGGGCATTGCATAGTCAAGAACTTCGTTCGAAGATCTGTCTGAGCATATGCTCCTCTTTCTGTATACTCACAAATGGTTTCATTCCACATAGCTGCGATGGTTGTGAGGCTGTGGATTCAAAGGGCAGTGGAATCAGGGATTCGTTGGGTAAGTAAATGCTTCGCCATATTCTCACTTTTCTGCCACTTGGCAAGCTCATCAGGATCCAGAGGTGACACAGTTTCAGTTCCATCAGCCTTGGTGACAGTGGGGCCAACGGGACACTGGGAAGTGCCATCGAAATGCAACCATAATTCCTTGGCTTCCACTGCAGTTTGGAAGCGAAGGGAAAAGATCGCCCAGTTCACACCCTTGATGTTGAGCTTTGGGACATTGCCCGGAAGGGTGTCAGTGGTGATGGGGATGGCAGTAGACATATGGATCAGAGCTTCAGTGCAGCGGAATTATCAAAATAAGGTGAGACGTTTCATAGGCTTATCTAGAGTGCAGGGCTCATAACCTATCAGAACTGTTCAACAACTCAGTCATGTGTGTCTAGCAGCAAATGTCTCGTATTGCATTACCTGTTCAACAACTAAGGTAATGTGTAGGCTAGTGTACAGAGACAGGAAAAATACTATGCCCACCTCAGTCATGCACATCTAGCAGCAAACATCTGAGGTGGCTTTACTTTCATATGAGACTAAATATGCTAAGTAAAGACAAGACTGAGACATGGGTGTTGAACCCAGGTGTCATACAACAAGGTGGTCCCAAGCATGGGACCTTACAATGTTATAAGTATGAAAGTAAGACATCTAGAACAAAAGAACAATTCTCCTGCACTGTACAGTAGGTTACGAGTGGCAAAAAAACAGAGTACTGAGGTATTGTGTACCTGCAAATGGAAGGTAATTCTCATGATAAAAGGAAAGGCAGCATTAATTGACAAATGAAGACTATGAACGACTTGCCAAATTCTAACAGTCAGCACCATTGCCATCCCCATCATCCTGAGTCATCTACAGCCAGGCAGGGTAAGATCTTGGCACATGAAGGTTCCAGCAAAAAAAAATGCATCCTCTGCTTCCCCTTACTACTGCTCACCACTGCTCTCTCTGTCTGTTTCCGAAGACCATTTGGGCCTGTCACCATGGTCCTGCATGACAGTTTGATGACCCTTCACCACTAGCGACCATCACTCTCATAGGCACTGTCCACCTGGGGTTGTAGGTATTGTGATGGAGACAGTGGTTGCAGATGTCAGACTCAGCAGCCTCCATCATGTTCTTGATGGCCTCAGGAAATTCTGGGATGTTGGTACCCTTCTGTTGGGCATAGAGGTGCACACAGTCGGCCTTGTACTACGGAGTTTCTTCAGAGATGGGGTAATGCAGAGGGTAGCCAGGTACTTACATGCACTTGGTTGTAATGCATCAACCATCCATGCAAGACCCACATGGGGGCATGTAGCAGGGGAATGGCATTCAATAACCCTTCCAAGGTCATCATCTTGCAGTGCCACTGGAGGGGCACCCCAATCGCCTTGTAGTCAGAGGCAAAAACAGGTGGGGGGGTTGTCTGAGACATGATGTCACATTTCGAATGAAGAAGATGGTGTGAAGGGAGGCAGATGTGAAAGGGAAGGTACTGGTCACACAGGCTTTGACTCTACAGAGTTTTCCATGGTGTGCATCATCACCTTCCAGAGTTTCTAACATGTGTCATCTGCTTCTATGCACATGTTTGCCTTGCTGCATCAATTCCCCTTATCCCTGCAGCGGCTTCTCATACACATGTCTCCTGACCAAGGATGGTCAGCATTCAAAGACCCCAGGAGGTGTAGAGAATAGGAATTCTCTGAGTGTACAAGTAACATTCCATGCACTATGTCTCTACTCACAGTCATTCCTGCTTGAGCTCAGAGTTTCTCTGGCCCTGCCTTGTGCCTTCCTGCCCAACCTTGTGTTCAAAGAATCCCATACAAGGATTCTGTCACCTGCTCCACATCATGCTGACTCCCTGATCGCCTCACTGTCTTCTCCCTGAAATTCCAAAGCCAATCATACAGACTCGAGCCAAGGGTCTAGGCCCTCAACAGGATCAGCCAATCACAATGTGCCATGCTCCAACCCCTGTACAGGTTCCAAGTGCCCATCACCTGTTGTGTTGCCACCACTGTAGCCACTGCACAGCCACTGCCACTGCTTTTCAGCATGATCCACTCCCCCTCCAAGGTCCCAAGCTGCACACATGAGAGGGGTCTCTTGTTGTTTGTATATTCCAGTTTGTCAATTTTGGTACTGCTATGGTTTTCCTTCTTTTTCTTTCTATGCTTCGTCTACACAGTCCCTACTTACTTACACATGCAGGGTTGCACATACTGTACATTTGACAGGTGTCATTTTTTTCATTTGTCACTCCTTCTAAAAATTTTCTGTACCTGTAGTCGCTTCCTGTGTACCATAAATATTCCAGCCAAGCATCGGAATAAAATATCCACCTTTTAGAGTCATTTTCTGAGTGTTTGAAGAGTCTTTGAGTCCCTAGCATTGAGTCTTTTGAGTTTCCCCCCATGTTTCCAGCATCACTTTCATGTTTACCCACTTGCACCAATACAGTAAAACCACATTCCAATCCCCCTGTCTACAAGTCACTGTCTCGATCTAGCACTAGAAACCTACCCCTACAGAATTTCCCCTTCATCAAATCCCCTTCACTTTTCACATATCCCTTTCCTCACTCAGCACCCCTTGGGACAGACCAAGGAATTCATTCCTTCAGCCTACTCTATTTTTCCCATACACTCTTCCCTGGAAGTAGTGTCCCACAGTGGACTTTTGTAGCATAAGGACAGTGGTATCTAGGGTGATATTGGAAAACCTCAGATCTGTCATATGTCAAAAGAAAATAAATGAAATCACAAAGGCTGATGCATGAACAATCACATGCAGTACAACAATATACACAAAAGACAAAGCAAGAAAAGTCCATAAAATGAAAGTAAGAAAAGGAGAAGTGGCATAAGGCACATGCCTGGGTAGTGACAATGCACAGTGGAGGCTGGCAGCAATTTCATTGACTAAGGCAGGATGCAGGAGGTGGCATTACTACATGGGCAACAGCTTCAGTGCTTGTAGGGCAGATATAGGCACTGAGGAGATAAGGTGACATGTGACAGGTTGGAGGGGATCACCAATGGACAGTGTTCAATAATCTTGTGTCAAGGACAGATTGTGTGTGATAGGGGATGGCCTTATTATGAAAGCTGAGGAGTCAGTGGCAATGTTACTGGTGGGAATACGGGTATGCAACAAGAGTGTATGATGGGTGGTTTGTTATTACAACATGCAGTGATATTTTTAGCAGGGTGGTGCTGTGATCATAGGGGGACATGTGAGTGAGTGACAGATGACATGGAGAAAAGCCACTCAGGGTGTTCTGTGGCCTTAGGGAGTATAGACTCCCTACACTGCCATTCCTTAGAGGAATGTTTTGCTACACCCATTATCAAAGAGGCAGCAACCCCTGTCACAGAAGAAGAACAGACTCTTGTTGCTGAAGATAGTGACTTTGACTTTGACAATGATGTGGTTGCCAACATGACCAGCAAACCCTGTGGGGACTCTCACCTTTGAGGATGGGAAACCAGTGGCTTCCCCCATATGAAGGGGGTAATGTTATGATTTGTACCTGCTGTGGGACATCTTTTCCTTTCTTGACTGTTTCCCTCTGTCTGTCTCATTCTAGTGTGGCATTCCCTTTTTGTTCTTCTGACTTGTGCCTCACCAGAGTCAGTAGATTTTGACAAAATGAGATGGCAACTGCCATCAATGGAGTTACATGAATCTCAGCAACTACCAGTCACTACCTTTGGCAAAAGCTGCAGCAACTACCATATCACACTTGAGGGTGCTTACCTAATGCTCTGTCAGAGCTGAGCTGATGTTGGAGTTTGAATATTGGCAGGTGGCTGTGCAGCACAGCCACACTGGGAAAAAGTTTGGTCAGCAGGCTATGGGAAGGTTTATTTTTGGATTGGTAAATTAAACCTTAAATAGCACAGCCACATCAGGGTGGGAATTGCACTGCCACAATGTTGGATAATTGCACTGCCACCTGGGGTGGGAAATTGCACTGCCACAGTCCAGCAGGTGCCAATGAAAATGTGACCAATGCTGGGATTGAAGCCAAGACCTCATTGGTAATCACTACACTATTTGGCTTATTACAGTTGTAGGCACTTAGTCCATTACCACAACCAATTGCTTATTTAATCCAAAAAGTGGACTACATACCCTGGTTTTCTGCTTCACTAGTGTTGCCACAAGGTGAACTGAATTGAATCGAAGTGGCTAAGTGAATCACCTTGACCCACTTCGATAACATTGAAGTGTAATGAGGTGAGTTTGCAAGAGCTTGCGAGGTGGCAAAACCCTAGGCATCATCTACCAGGTCAACCAGCAGGCTTGCAGTCATTGGGTAGAGTAGCAACTTATCCACTAGGACCACTAACTTTCATTGTCTCCTGATAAGAGTTTAGTATGGATTATGATATATACTATGTCCTATGCTGAGTGTAGGTACAGAGGCAGCATTGTGGGTATCCTGGCAGACTTGGAATTAGTTGAACATACCCAATAATTCAAAATCTTTGCTGATGGCCAGCCCTGTAATTCTGTCATTGTCATGTCACACTCTAAGGATGAGATGCCTGTGCTACCCCTCCTGCCATCTTGCAGGATTGTGCTCTGGATAATGTTTGAAATTCATGGGCACCAATCAGAATTCAGGACAAGAATCATACTTCTACTTTGAGCATGGAGATGAAATTTCACTGAGGATGGGCTCAAAGAGTCAAGAATAACCTTGTCCTAGTGTGGCATGATTGATGTGAGTGAGCTCGGAGATCTAATAGACTCATTGGAAAATAGGACTTTCAGACAAGGGCTGCATTGTAAATCTCATGATGATGGCTCATAGGAACAGAATAAACACAACATGCATGTCTGACAGTTGGCTGTGTCCATGTGAACACTCATGCTCGAAATTCCCCAAGTCTAAGACAATGATGGTGCTGTCTATTTGAGGTGGGCATCAGGATATACCATGAGAAAGATGTGTTGGGTCTTAAACTGGGTTGGCCTGGGATATGTTTCAGCCCTGTGAACACTCCAACTATTAGTGTAAGAAAGAAAATACACTACACTTGCTGGCTAACGCACTAACAGGATACTGACTAATCCGGCATCGCACTTCAGACAGACCTCATGAACTGAACAAAGTGCACTTCGCCCCAGTTCAGACAGGTCGAAGTGGTGTCTAACTGTCAGTTCGTGAGGTACACTTCAGTCCACCTCGAACTGAGTTCACTTCAACAGCAACACTATGCTTCACCACACTTGTTCCCTGGGTTGTATGATATTCTAATTCATTCTAATGTAATGTGGGCATGATATTTGTTATATCTGTACATAGTTTTGTCCCAACCTAGTGCCCAACATGGCTGTACATATAAATAGGGGTAAAAATGTGAATTATGTTCCCAATTGTGCACTTCTGGACATTTCACAATGAAAATTTAACCCCAGCCTGCCCCAGTAAATATCTACAACATATATGGTTTGTGTTTTCCCTTGTTCAGGCCAGGCCAAGCCATTTACAGGGCCTGGCCCAGCTCATGGCTTGGCCTGAGGTTCCCTGGGCCATGAGCCCTCAAAAGCCAAGCCCAAGCTGCAGCTTCCAAGCCAGGCTGGGCCCAGACAACACTAGTCTTAGCATAACAGTCTGTATCAATATCAAAAGAATCCATTGCCATTGCAATGATGGCAGCAGTATGCTCAGGGGTCAGTGTTGGCAACAAGCACCAAACATCTAATAATTCTGATAATCAAGCTACAACAGTTTGAACTTTGCAGGAATGTTGTGGCTGAATCCATGGACTCCTGACATCACCAATGTCAGGAGTCCATGGATTTTTTGGGTGGGTTTTTTACCTAGGTTCTTTGTGAGACTTTGTTGCTGAACTAGCTCTAATTATGAACAGTACCATCTATATTTGGTAAAAACATTACACACATCCATTTGCTTGGCATCTTATGTACCTGGCAATGTAACAACCCCCCCCCCCCACTACTGTGGGAGTCAGGGAAAGTTACACATGAGGAATTTCAATATTTTGATCTGAGCAAAATATAATTCTAAAGCTAAATGCAGAATGTTTTCCCAAATATATCATTATGTGAACAATCAAGACATCCACAAAATGGAAAAGAAAATTATATATTTTGCTATTGTCTAAATGTTTGACAGTAAATTATATTCTGTGGGAAATTTGAACTCTGACAAAAAATTATATTTTGATTGGTGTAACAGTGCACAATATTATATTTGATCAATCACAAGCCATCAAAATATAATTTTTTGTCAGAGTTCAAATTTCCCACAGAATGTAATTTACTGTCAAACATTTAGACAATAGCAAAATATATAGTTTTCTTTTCCATTTTGAGGATGTCTTAATTGTTCACATAATGATATATTTGGGAAAACATTCTGCATTTAGCTTTAGAATTATATTTTGCTCAGATCAAAATATTGAAATTCCTCATGTGTTAATGCCCACGGCCCATGGGAAGTCTTTCCTCCCCAATGGGCAAAGCCTGTGGAAGTGCGTGATCACTTTGCCAACAGCTAATTCACGTGTCTCACGAACCCGGAAAGTATAAATCCACACTAAAGTACAGAAGTGAAGCAACCTGTAGCGAGATTCGAGAGATACATGAATTAGCCGTTGGCAAAGAGATCACGCACTCCCACATGTGGCTTTGCCTGGTGGGGAGGAAAGACTTCTCACGGGCCATGGGTATTAACTTTTAGATAAGATGTGCCAGACTCGTGTCTCGCACAACTCAACTATCCTTAATTCTTACTGGTTTGGATCACAGGAGTGTGGTCGTGTAGGTAACAAAATATTACCTAATGTGGTATAGTCGGATGACATAATTGCTAGTTAGGGGGTACATCAAACCCTGCAAACCTCCACCATCACGAACATGATGCGCTTGATACTTCATGCTCGCTGTACTCGTAAGCTCAGAGACACTAAAAAGTACAATGCAGAATGGATAAAAACGTGTACATAGACTATATAAGCACAGTAGTAAACTTCCACCTTTCGTACTGTAGCACATCTCAGTGTCTTCTGCATCGACTGAGGTGAGCAGACGTATACCCTTTTATCTTTGTACTGACCCGCTACAGCTTACCCACTTCTGATATACACTCCAGCTAGTACCAATTGGAATGTCCAGTTTGGATCATCAGCTTCGACAACTTCAGCGCATTCGTTGGTCCCTCAAGCCCGGAGAAGTCTTCTCATTCATCCTTCCATCTGAAGATGCCACCTTTTGGTCTTCCCTACTTGACGCCTTCGACAACGACGTAGACGGCGAAATTGAATTGCTTGTCGACAGGGCATCTCCGTGTGCCGCGAGGTTCTCGGTCAGGGTTCCTGGTTCACCTGTTTGGTTTGAGGTCCAGGTCCCGGAGGGACCAACTATAGGGTATTCCGACGTGTTTGTAAAGGGGGAGAATGTTTCTCGTGATCAGCAGGAATATTGGCAATCAATAATTGCGGAGAGCGCAGCACTGGACGAGGTGCAGATCAGTAAGTGAGTATACTTTCTCTGTAAAATGCTGTGGAAATGTTATGGTGAAATATCATTATTCCCTGTGCCTCCCATTATACAGATTTCCCATTTACACGCTAATTTCCGAACACTTGCTGCCAACGCTTCGCGAGTACAACGATAATACGCATGCGCCGACTGGTCCGCCCTCCGAGATTCCCGCTTGTCAACCAGAAAAGTTTCATGCATACCTTGCCTCGCACCATCTCTACACCCCGTCAAAGCTCAACGATATGAGGCGGTGGTCTTCGGAACTCCACATCGCCGGACGTGTGAAGGTGGGCAAGTCGGGACGTATCTACGCCGAAGGGGAGAAGAGCAAAATTGAGAAGTTCATAAGCAATGTGAAAACATTGCATCTGGAGAAGCTTAAGGTTATCTTCGTTGAACGGGTGGAGCCGGTCTGTGCGCAAGCCCCTGACATAGGGAATAAATGGATGGAAGTGGAGAAACACTCAGAGATAGTGGAATATATGAAAAAATTGGGACGGGAATCATGCATGAACAAGTATGGCATCGGCAGCGGCTCAAAGTAAATAAAAAGCCCATAGATGTCTTCATATGACCTAAAGACAAGAAATACATACACGAAATTGCCAGACGAAATATTCTCTTTGAGCTACCATTCGTGCGAGGCCACTCGTGGCGGATCAGTACCTCCTGTCCTCGTAGCGGCCACCGCGCTCATAGTCACGGTATCCTCGATCATAGTCACGGTGTCCTCGGTCCTCACGGTATCCTCGTTCGTAGTCACGGGCGCCTCTGGAGTCGTCGTAACGGCCCCCACGACGACGATCATCAGCAGGGTCACGAGAGTAGCGGCTGTCATAGGGCCGAGGATCATACGGACGCTCGTCTGTAAATAGGGGTCAATGCCGTTCACCATGCCATAAAAAAGATTTACATGAGTAGCGCTTCGGTGGTCCATAGTAGCGCCCAGGCGTAGGGGTACGCGCCCGTCCTCGGCGAGCCTAGCATATAACCATATCGTCAGCACGGCCACTTGGTATAGGCCACTGGTCACGACGCACCCTCTCGACTGTCATGACTTTGCCCATCAAATCTGTCGCATTCAGAGCAGTAATAGCAGCATCCGCCTCTTCAACCGTCTCCATGGTGACGAACCCGAATCCACGAGATTCACGAGTATGGGGGTCGTACATAACAGACGCCTTCTTCACCTATCCAACCAACCATGAGTAAGGACTCCCTTGACTGCCTCCCAACAACGAAAACGTACACGACCAATTTTGGCAAAAGCCTGCTCCAAATCGCGAGTATCAACGCGGTGACTTAACCCAGAAATATGGAGGTTGTTGCCAGGGTTGAGGCCCCCATCGCCACGACTGTGTCAGACTGTGTAAGTCACTGTAATCAACACTGAATTAACACTCAACCAACCCCCTATCGTCCCGTCCTGGGCTCATGCTCCTGCTGGAGCGACGAGGAGGTTCCCCACGGTCACGTCCCGGTGAGCGTCCACCCCCGTTCCAAGCTGGTTCCTCAACAGGAGCAACCGAGCCGTTGGTAGGAATGCTGATGGCCGAGGGTGCCATATCTTGTGCTTGCCAAGCTGAAAAAGGGAAAAGGATGCGGGAAAAAAAAAGAGAAGAAAACATCAATGTCGGTTCCTTGGGGAAGCGGGTGTGGAAGAGAACATGGCAAATGTGGAAGGGAGACCGTAAGGAAACGAAGATAGGTCCTTCGTATGGACATAACATGGGGTGAATGGAAACTATGATGTGTGTAGAAAGTGAAGAATGGCTGCCGCAAGTGAAAAAGTTGGTGGGGAGTAGTTGGAAGCGCCGGTCGAAATGCCGAAGCAAACAGACAGTACAGGTTTGCCAGCCTTGAGCCGGACGTCAGTTGGTTACTGGACAGTTGATTTCTGTCGTCGCTATTTTTTCAACCGGACTGCTGAAACGCTGAAAGCCGATACTGGCGGGGGAGAACTACATTGTATGGAGGCGGATTGCGTGCCGGTGGCAGAAGAAAATATCGAATGCACAAACTGCTGTCGCCGTCGGGGCTGATGCTGAGGACGTACCGTCATCCATTGTTGAGTAGCTTCCGAGTCGTCGTCAATGCTGGTGAGCGTCAGTGTCGAAGTGAAGAGTGGGAGGTTTTCAAAAGGGTGGCAAACATGGACACACAAGTCATGCCAATCATAACACATTTCTAGGGTATATTACAGGGGGGTTCCTAAATCAATCGCCCACTCGACCAGTTAAGATACGTAGGAGTGCTCTTAAGCCAGGAAACAAGTTCCTCCCGCCTGACCTTAGTACCCTGGTCCGTGGACTGCACCTTTGCCTTCTTGCCGTCGACAAATTCCCACCTTTGTTCTTTAACAGTCACCAGACCTTCCTTAAGCTCGTCAGCTCCGAGGATAATGTCAAAAGGAACTTCGTCTTTCTCAGCGGCAGCAAATTGGGCAGGTAGCTTTGGTTTCTTCTTGGCCAGGAAGTCCGTCTGGAATGTAAAGGTCAGAAAACATCCGGGGGGAAATAGTTGATAATGGACGAACTTTTATACCGGCTTCTCTCAATTCCTGAACAAGCTGGATACGTTGTTCCAGCAGCCCGTCACCAGCGGCCATAACATACACCATTGTCTCTTTACTGCGCATCCCCTTCTCCACCCATTTTGGCCAAATTATGGCAAATATCCGGTCTAAACCGATGCTAACCCCAATGCAAGGCAACGAAGCACCTTTCTTCCCTTCACCGGCAGCCGCTGACGTGAACAAGCTAACAAGATTGTCGTACCGCCCTCCAGCTGCAATGGACCCGACGCCTACTTGAGATTCATCAATTTCTTCATCATCCTCAAGGGGTTTAGCCTTGGGCTTTTTGGACTTCTTCACAGGCGCTGGCGTCGGTGCCCCATCTATAGCCGGTGGAGGGAGGACTGCATTTGCAGAACTGAATCCTGGAGGAGCCGACGCTTCCACAATAGCTTCATAGATTATTCCGGTATAATAGTCGAGCCCTCGTGCCAGAGACATGTCAAATAAGATCTGCTCTCTGATTAGTACCCCAACCGGTTTGGAGAATAAACAAGACCCACTCTGTCGATTACATTATTATAGGCTTTAAGAAGTGTAAAGAGGAGCTCCATGTCTTGTACGCCCTGTTTAGCACTTGGGTTAGACATTAAGGTTTCGTCGGCTTTGAGTTGGTCAAGGAGGGATGGTCCACCTATCGCAGCAAGCATTATCAAGGATAGTCATGCTTAGGCAGCCGAGGATACTTCATACCTTTGTGCTTGACGTATTCACCTATTTTGTCAGCCACATCCGGACTCAAACCCTTCTCTTCTGTCATCTCCTTCTTCACATCTGACCACGGGAGCTATCAAAGGGTAAGTTGAGACTTTGACTTAAGAGTTGGCAAGCCTGCCTTGTCTAGTTTATCTACAGCAGAGGAGATTGTCCGGATCTTATCTAATGGCACACCGCACACCTCGAATATACCGTCCAAAATTTTGCGATGATTGATCTATGATGGAGTTAGACATTAATTGACTAACAATCAAAGCAAAGGTACCTTGATGGTAAATTCACCAACGTCGAGCTTGGAGAGAATAGTACAAAGCAAGCTGACTATCTCGGCATCTGGGATCATAGGGTCCCAGACGCCAACGATGTCCAAATCCTAAGTGAAGCCCTTTCAGACGAAGAACAGAATGTAAAAGGGAGGATACCGTACGGCCTGCATGAATTCCCGCATCCGGCCCTTAGACATAACCGGACTATCCCGCCTATACACCTTGCCAACTTGCCAGATCTTTCCCTGAATCGTTGCTCCAGACATGGCGATATATCTCGCAAGCGGAACCGTGTGGTCATATCTCAACGCCAACTGCTCCCCACCTTGATCCATCAAATCGAAAATAAGTTTCTGGTCCTCGCCATACTTTCCTGCGAGAATGTCTTTCCTTTCAAACACTGGCGTATCCAGACAGCTCCCTCCATACGTTGTAAATAAGTCCTTCACTATTCTCTCGATATGTTCGCGACAGTACATTTCCGCAGGTCCATAGTCTCTTGTGCCCTATGTAAAGAGAACGAAAAGAACGTCTAATTCAGCATTATTCGTTCAAATCTGTGCCGTCCCGCTTCCGCGGGTGACAGCAGCAGTAATCTTGACCGACCTTGGCAGTTTTAAGTAGAAGTCGTTCCCGCTTCTTAGCCTCATCTTTGTCGCTCGATACGACGGCCGCTCCATTCGCAGAAGAGTCATTAGCTTTGGTGATCGCTGCCAACCTCCGTTTTAGTTCACCGAGCTCCCTCTTCGTAGCATCCAACCTGGCGGGATCGTTATTTTGAAGGCGTAGTTCGTTCAGTACTGCCGTTTGCTTTGTGATTTCGGCGCTAAGAGTATCCGCAGTCGACATTTTGCGCAGGACGTTTTCAACAAGACGAGTGGTGGTAGATCGATAGGGAATTCGGAGTACACATCTCAAGAGCATATCAGAAAAGGTAAATTAGGCAAGTGCCACGGAATGACTTGACTCGACGAGGACCCCGAACACCTCCTAGATCCCATCTACTCTCCTCTTTTCACAAATCTGAGCATGGAGTCGAAGGGCAACGTAATAATCTACTTCGTCAAACATGCTGTGCCGAGAACACCCCGTTTTTCTCACGTACAAACTGCATGAAATGTATGTAGATCCCGTGTTATTGAGTCAGAGGCCGAGTGTCCCGATGACGAACCGTTGAATCCCCCCAAAATTATACTACATGATCGCGAAAGCGTCAAACCTACATGAAGAAACTAATTGACCAGTAAAAATGGCACACCAGCACTTACAACAGAAACTTCAAAAATATCGCGAGAGCTGCGGTTTCCTGGGCTGACGGTTAACCCGTTGGCAAGGCTTCTGAGTCTTCTGAGTCTTCAGGAAACATTTCCAAATATCCGCCCTCCGGGCTTGCAAGCTGTATAGCACGAACGACTTTTATGGATCCTGAGAGATGCACACACACACGAGATCATCGAGTTGTCAGTGATAATCTTGATTCTGTCTTGTTTTTGGACTGCGAGCAGCTTCCACCAGCGTTGGAAGGAACCCAGACTTTTATTTACTATTCGTCAGTGACGACTATTCGAAACACAGGAATACATACTGACCTTCTTGCTGGTGGCTAAAGGGCACTTTCTACACTGACACCCGTGTTCCATCTCGGCCACATGGAAGCTGTCGTTAGGTTATACATATGTGCTTGTGAAATTGAAGTAAAAATGCTGAGGCGGCATCTATGTGGAAGGCTTCTACCGATATAACACAATGAAATTGTTGCAACACACGCACCTTGCAATGGTCGAGACCTCCCAGCTGCACCTTTGCGCCCAGTTCTTAACATCGATGGCAAGTTGAGATGTTGATATTGAAACACGAGGAATGACAGCATGGCATTTGAACTGCCCAGGACGAAAGCTCATCAGTGTGCACTACGAAGACCAAACTGTGATTCATGGCCACCACACAATCCTTGTGTGATAAGCAGGGTAAACAAGCGACGATAAGGTGCTTGGAGTACAGAGGTCGTGAAACCAACATACGTTTCAAATCAGTGTCCCAAGACAGTCAGGAAAAGGGGAGTCCTCTTGATCGAACAAACGGACACGGTTATAGTATGACGTTGACCAACACCACTGTGAATAGTAAAATCACTTTGTATCAGTGTCACATACGCTGAAGCCATGGACGCATCTTTTCAGCGTCGTAGTCTGACAGTGATTTTAAGTGTCGCACAAATTGTATGTCTGATTTTTATTGTCAGTAGAGAAAATCAGCATCGGTACACTGAAAAATCATGACATTGGATCTTTAAGTATAGAAAAACTCGTCTACTTCTTCCATGTCGGTCTCGCTCTCCGAGGTGCCCCCCCATGTCTCCATATCTGCGAAGTATCGCGTGGACGTCGCTGCCGTTCGGTCAATGATACCCCATCGTTTACCTATGGGAACCAGGCCGACTATGGCCTTTAAGCTTCGCAGATCAGTAACGATCGGTGCACGCCGAGACAATAAGTATGTGTTCTCTAACGTGGCATCCTTTCCTTCAGTATTCCATGGTGTGATAAGGGCAAGAATGAGCATCTTGCTGCTCAGAGAGGTGAAGAATGCGTCTGATGCCAGGGTTAACACGAATATCTTGTTGAGGTCGCCATAACCAGTAACACGAATCAAGGAATGCTCGCGGTTCTCAAAAGTCACCTCATACTAATAAAGTCGTCAAAACTGGTTGATATTACTAACAGTATTGAAAATACCTTGGCATAGCAGTCACTGCAAGCATTTCACAATTTTTCTTGCCAAAATATGTTGAAAAAATGGAAAGAAGAGATACTCTTTTATTTGGGCTGTGTTCACATAAAAAATGCAAATATAATATTTTGTTTTCTTTGTCTTTTCTGTGCAAAAAAATGAATTGATGGTAGTGCTGATTAGCTTCTATGCTAATGGGTATTACCATCAATCAATGTTTTGTGGAAAAGTCATGCAAAGAAAAAGAAAATATTATTTTTGCCTTTTCTCTTTGAAAACAGCTGTCAAAAAAGAGTATCACTTTCTTCAATTTTTTCAGCATGTTTTCCGAAGAAAAATTGTGAAATGCTTGCAGTGAGTTCTTTCTTTGTGGTGTTGCTGCTCTACTTGTGATGGCTGTCATCCAGAAGGAATCACCACCTCCGCATACCCAAAGCTTTCCAGCATAAAAGAGTGGGGTTGGCAAGCGTTTCTTCACCTCACTCTCTCGCTTTCCCAATACCTGAGCCACATATTGTGCGATCTTTTGTTGAAGTGACGGATCCTGTTGTGTGATCTTCTTGAATGGCAGACAAATGATATGATCTGGGTCTGGTATTAGTGGTACTCGTCAGCCATGTCACGAAGCAAGTATTTGACACATACAACCCTCAAATGTGTGTTCAAACCCTACTGGTCCATCACCCTCTCGATCGTCCCATGAAGCAAGTTCTGCTGAAAGGTCATAGCATGTGCAAAGCTGCTCAAGGGCGATCGAGCGCAGTAGTGTATTATTCAAGTTGCTCCACGGTTGGGGTCGGGATTGGATTGACTGCTGCAATACACCACAATAGCGCTCCATGAAGAAGCTCCAAGTTGTCCACACTGGACCACAGTAACGGATTCCCTCAGCAACATGAAGGAGACCATGGATAGTGAGCATGCATGTGGGCAGGTGTTCGATACAGCACTGATAATAATACCTGGAAATTGTAAAAGAGACAATGAGTATTCTTTGCCAGTATAGAGAAACAATGAAAATCTAACTTCTCATATTTTTCCACCCATTTTCATAACCGTACTTCAACATCATCCACCTCTTCCTCTGTCATGTAAAACTGCAGCATGACCTTCATTATTGGCCCCAAGCTCGCATGCATGTTTGTAGTACTTCTGCTTCGGAAAACGATTTTGAAGTAGGATAGGTGCGAGATACACAAACCAGAAGCCCCATGACTCAGCTGTGAATTGCGAGGAGCGATTAGTGGCAATATTTCCTAGAACTCGTACAAACGCAGCCGGAATATGTTGCACAGCAACCATAGTTTCTTGTGCGATTTCTTCCCAGACCTTTGCTGCGATCGTAAACTCATCAGTGGCAGGGTCAAAGCCCTTGAATTGCCCAGTCCAAAGATTGACAAGGTTCGGAATAACGTTCTCTAAGAAGAGATGAAACCACTCCCAGGGAATTGAGCATGCGTAATCAAGCGAACCAACTCTACGCAGTCCAGGTAAACCACGGATACCCGTCTCCTTTGCTATCCTGCCCTTTGCAGCCCTTGATGGAGCCTCAATGATTTTCTCAGAAGCTGATATGAATTCTTGGTGAGTACGCATTGGGAGATTACTCGGATCCCAAATGACAGATTTTCGGCTGTCCTTTGGGGGCTGAAGCGCAGCATAATGGGTTTTTCCTAGACCAGGCACAGCTTGTATCCTGCATGATTGGCAGGGAAAAATAGAATTATGCCCTTTAATGTCCAGAAACTTCTGGATTGCGAGGATGTCGCCGAGGCTGAAGATGACATACGCATGTAGGTCAAACATGACTTTCCTGTCGGTGTCAAATGTCAGTACTCCATATGCAAGTTTTGCAAGTTCATCATCAAGAGGGGATAGAAAAGAGCTGAGCTCCTTTGGTTGTTTCGGTCCAGGAATGATCCTGACACAGATTAAATACTGGTGGTGAGTATGTTGGTTCGGTGGAATATTGTAGTTTTGCAGTACGATTGGTGTCGCGGACGGTCCTCCTCGTTTGCTCTTGTATAGCAAATAGCTGTCGGTGCAGAGTGCTAAAGCGATGTTGCAATGATCGCAAAAGTACCGATGCTTTAATTTTTCACCATCTACCTCAACATATTTTCCCCTAAGTCTTCGATAGTGAATACCATCAAAGACATCCAAGATACTGCCAGCAGTAGATTCGTAGGTCGCACAATAGTCCATTAAGTGCGTCATTTGGGGACTCTGGAAAAAGCCTTGCAGGCGTGGGATGAGGGGAAAATACATGAATTGGCGGCATGGCTTTCCATTAGTTTTCAACTGTGGTTGGTTGCAATATGGGCAAACAAGCAGCTGTCAGTATTTACCAGCATAGAGGATGCACGAAGTCAGGCAACAGTCGTATTTCACCATTGTGACAGCAGCAAGACGAGTGATTCGATTGAAAATAACATATTCTGAGTGAAGATTAAGTTTATGACAGAATGCGAAATGGATCTGTTTGAATCCAGCCTGTCCAATCTTCCCCCTCAGAAGTAAATGGAATGCATGGATGTTTTCCCGGTCATCGCCAGAAAGGATGTGGTTCCCTATCATAACATTGGTGCAAAACGTTAATAAATCGAAAAGTTGGCTTATGGATATCAAACAGTTCTTGCTCAACCGTTTCATTCTCTGCTTCCCCCGGTGCATCCATGAGCATCTCAGTACTCCAGAGACCCTCATCCGAGTCTGACTCATCCAGCCAATCCCAGCGATGAACCTCATCGTCTTGTACAACCGAGGACTCCGTACAAGAACTTGAACGATTGGAGAAGCTATCATCATCGTCGGACAAATCTGGGTCGGCTGGAGTGTTCGGAATACTGTAATTGTTGTCTGACAAGGTATACCAATCAGTAAGAAAATTAGATGGTATTGGAAATGCGGACCTGACATCTCAGGTGGACTGGCATTGCGCTCTGGGTCTACATCAGAGGCAATGCTCTCTGACGTGCATATCTGCTCTGCAAGGCCCCTGTTTGCTGTGGCCTTGTAATGCCAGCGCCACTGTTTGAGCCCAAGTATCTTGCCACATGTCGGGAGGCAATAGCATCTTTTTTGATGGTTTCGGTTTGGGCAGGGTGCCCGCATGGTAACAGTGGTACATACTCAGGGACTTAGAGACTTGAAGTTGTTACCATTTGATCACGTGAATAGCACGTGACTGTGACTTGCTCGATGCCAGTCTCGCGTCTGCCTTCCCACTCTACCCCTAACTCCCACCTCACCATTGTATTGCTACACCACTCACCATTGTATTTATATGCCAATCATGGTCAAAGCTCCAAAGCCGTACAATGCAAAGCAGTCAATGCAGCTCTCCACCTTGGGCCAAGCAATAGCGACACTTCAAGAACAACTGGACACTTTTGCTCATGAGTAAATTGTTGACTGATAATGGATGGAATTAATTATCTTTATACATAGGCAATCGGAAGGCAAAGGAACATCGACAAAGGAGGTCTAAAGAATACCACAACATCATCAAGAGTCGAGACTTGATCCCACGACCAAAGGGCCACCCAGGATGAAGCGATGGGAAGGGATATAGAATAATTGATGCAATGGGCTTGTCAAAGAAAAAAGAACTCTTCAATTATCTTAAAGTTGCGTTTTCTCTGTGTGTCTCTGATTTGACTAATGAAAGTAGCATGGCATTCGCAAGCTCGCCAACCAGAAGCTTGACACAAGTCAAACACTAATGTGGCAAAAAAACAAATTATTGGTTAAGAAAGTAATTCTCCAGGTAAGTACCAGTGCTAATAGTGCATATATGTGCTCACACTCGTACATAGGTGCAGTTAGAATATAAGGTATTCCAGAAGTACGAGAACGCATGGCCTGTGCGTGATTTATTGGCACAATATTTGTGCAATAGTTCTCAGAAAGAGAAAAAAGCAGCTGCGAAGTTCCAGGTATGCCATCACTACTATTTCGTCTGATTCACAATTGCAGGGATTCATCAACAACCATGTGATACGTAGCACAAGAGTGGTAAACGAAAAGTTGAAGACATTTCTGTCACTGATCAAGAATCAAACCACTCCGACCTGAGTGGGAGTGTGGATGGAGATGCGTCCAATGTCGAGTCAAGCTGTGCAGAAATGGCCAGTGCGAATGAAGAAAGCAATGCAAGCTTCAGAAGATGTTCAAACAATAGACGAGCGGACTCAGAGGGCGAAAGTGATGACGATCCTCGACCATTGAAGAGTAGGCCTGTGCAGACACTGGTCGCTCATCAGGTGAGCCCTACTAATGTTCGAATATTCTACTATCTACTCCAGTTCACTTTTCAATAGCAAACGCGACTCTCCCCCCCGGAAGCAAGCCAGGACGAATCAAATGATAGACGAGTGGACTCAGAGGGCGAAAGTGATGACGATCCTCAACCATTGAAGAGTAGGCTCACGAAGACACTGGCCTGATAATCAGTGAGTTCCTACCTACTGTATGAATACCCTACTGATCTATTCCGTTGTAGGGAGAATATCCTCCCTACTAGGATTTTTCTTTATTTCACTGTTTTTACTACTGATTTGTTTCTTTCTTTCTTTGTTTTTTTTATATTCAGTTTGCACGCAGGGGCTTATGTAACCAGCGCGACCACGAGAGAGCACCGTACTACTTAGAAAAATAATATATGCATTATAGAGACGGAAAACAGCGGAATGTCAAGCCATATTGCTTGGAATTTATTCTTAATTCCTGATTGCTATAATATGTTTCTTCAGTCTCTCTAGGAATTTTGGGCGCGTTTTTGGTCTTTTCCTCTATCTTGACCCCTCTACCAGGCACTCAAGCCTCATGGGTCGAACGGAGACCCCTTCCAACAGGAGACTCTCTAGTCTCCTCCCACCACTCCATTTAACATCAATCTTTACACCATCACCTTTCAATAGGCAAACGGCGACTCTTGCCCCTGGAAGGAGCCAGGGAGATCAAAGATGCGAGCAGACTCAGAGGGCGAAAGTGATGCGATCCACAGCCATCAAAAGATAGGCTTACGAAGACACTGGCGCGAGTGGCGCATATGGAGCCCTATAAGTTTGATACCCTACTGATCATTCGCGTTCACTTTCAATAGGCAAACTTGACTCTCGCCCCTGAAGCAAAGCCAGGGACGAATCAAATGATAGACAAGCAGACTCAGAGGGTGAAAGTGACAACGATCCCCGGCCATCAAAGAGTAGGCTTACGAAGACACTGGGTCGCTCATCAGGTGAGCCCTACTAATGTTTGAATACCCTACTGATCTATTCCATTCACCTTTCAATAGGCAAACATGACTCTCGTCCTCAGAAGCGAGCCAGGGACAAATCAAATGATAGACAAGCGGACTCAGAGGGGGAAAGTGACAATCCCCGACCATCAAAGAGCAGGCTTACGAAGGCACCAGTTGCTGATGACGACGAGCTTGCTGACAACAGCGACGAAGATGATCCCCAGCCATTGAAGAGTAGGCCCATGAAGACACCAGTTGCCAATGACGACAAGCTTGCCGACGACAGCAATGAAGATGATTCCTCTCCAGGCAACATATTTCCCAAGACATGTCCAGGGATGGACTGCTGAGACATGATCCCTGACCATCCATCAGAGCAACTGAAAACTGCCTTGTCCACGCATGTTGGCCTCATCAAAGCAAAGAAGCCCAATATTCAGTTAGCGACCGAAATCTGTATTTTAATCAAATGAGAGCAACGTCGACTTGAGGCTATCAAGGTCGCTAATGAGATGAACTGGCCAGCAATGCGCATCAACTTCGGAGAGATTCCCAATCGCGTATTGAAACTGTATGACGAACTCCAAAATATCATACTCAACAAGGAAGCACACAATGATCTTTACCTTTGGAACTGTTTCAAGGCTGACCTCGAGTTTGATGGGTACACAATAACCCAGTTTGCTCGGATGCATAACATTTCGATGTCAGGGCTCATCTGGCAGAACTCTCGCATTGGATAGTGTGTTGCCTACCATGTCTTGTTTCCTGGACAGTTGCTAATGTCATGACAACTTCACAGCTACGGTTCGAAAGGGACCGCAGTCATTATGCACACCCTCCTACAGCTCTTTCCACCCACCACTTCGACTGATGCATTTCAGCCTCTCTCACTATTGCAGTATTTCTCTTACTTTGTGGTTCCTCACATCGCCTGCCAGCTGATCGCTGAAGACTTCAGCATTTCAACAACCACGAGTGCTTACAAACTTATGGTAGAAAGTAGCGATGTCGGTGAACTAATCAATCCCGAGTGCGATGACGACGATGAGCTTGATCTGATCAAGCACATGACAACACTTGCTCTGAAAAGAATATTGGAGCGCGGACCAATCCACAATGCTGCAAAAGCACTCGTTGCTCTTCAGTACTCCAACATGTCTGATGTGTTGGGCAAGAGCAAGGTGCGACTCTCTGTGTATCAATCCCACAGTGCTAATAGTGACAGCACCAGTCAAATCTTCCCCCTCCTCGCCCTCACCCTTGCCAAAAGCAGCGTGTTGTGCTCCACCCACCAAAGGAGATGACCGCATCTAGTTTGGGTCACCATGAAACCGAGCCGCCCCAGGTATGTTCAGATAGTGAATTCAGCACGGAATTATTACACGTTGCATATGAATCATCCAGGCCATTGGCCATACTCCGGTAACCATGACTGCCTCCCAGGCCCAGCCCCAAATGCCAGTGAAGAAGCCCCGCAGCCAACGAAATGAGAAGGTCCCAGTCCAGGCGGAGGCAGTTGAACAGGATCCTGGGGTCCACCCAACATCGACAGTAAGCCCAAACTTCTGTTTCTAACATTAGCATACTTAAGGTGGTTTATCCCAACACGGTTCAAACACAGGGCCGGTGCACACGACAAAGCATTCGGCCAAAAGATTAGGTTGGCTGATCGTGCTTCGCAAACTCGTGGCCAAGTCTACTTGATGGCTTTCATTGTCTTATGTGGTCGTGCTGTCACCATTTCCGTAACCTGTTCACATAGCATTCATGATCAATGCTAGCTCTATTAGTTGCGATGATGTGAGTGTAAGTACAGGAAATTCGCCTCATCAACACAGAAAGCGAGTGCTTGTGTCGCCATTAAACATGACATGGAAAAAAAGGCTACATGATGCTGTCAATCAGCACGCAGAATATTGTTGTTCAGCAACAAGGGCGAGTTTATTCAACAATCAAGACACGTTTTTTTACTAGACCAAATGTCCACTTCAGCGTCACATTAAGACGCTGAAGTCCATTGTCTGGCACTATTTTTCGACCAGCTCGACACTCACTGCAAGTGATCTGGACATTTAATACAAGTGTCCTGACTGTTCACAGTGCACTAAGTGTGCCCTCTGAATCTGTTGCTGAAGATGTTTCAACATTCGTGAGATGGGCAACTACTGAATGCGTACATCAAATTGTTGATGCATTCTGCCTCATGTGCTGTATAATTGCACAGGCTAGTCTGTACATCCCATGGAGGCAAAGTCTAAGATGAGTTAGTATTGCTTCCACTGAGAGCACCCAAGGTTTACGAATGGATCCCAAGTAGTATCAGTACTTGAAACCATGGGAATGTGTATTGATGATTGCTAAACAGCAATTTCTGTACTAGAACATGTGTTCCACCTTTGCGGACCTCCATGCTCTAACTCTGCACCCAGTTCTTAATATTAGTGGCAAGTTGATGTACTGACAGTGAAACATGAGGAACAGATGGGACGAGGGGGGAGGGGTCTGAAGCTGGAAGTTGCGACAAAGTAGGAGTGATCCACATCTTCCTCCTAGAAGAGTACTGTCAGAATGTCCTCACCAGGTTGTTTGGAAACCAGTAATGGCGCGAAGGGAAGGATGTGCCTGCTACTTGTTACCATAACTCGCTCTCACATAGCTTATGTAATCGCAGAGTAAGCCATTTTCTGAGTTGAATTCAAACAAGGCTAGATTCTTGTCGCATGCACGCAGAAAGTGGATAGTAGCATCAGTTTATCATTTTAATTCATAAAGCCATTCCTGGCTGACTGATTCGTCTTCCACAAACCATTCTGTATTCACATCTCCTCCAAAGCATGCATGACATATCACTAGAATCCTAATTTTATGCCAAGGTCATATATTCATCTGGCAAAGGGCATAATGTACTTAAAATGTGTAAAATGTCATATATAGCATTATAATGCTTTAAGCCTTGAATCAAAACTATAATGGACATGGTGTGTTGCTGCTCAAATCAAAAAGATAGATCTGGCAACATCAAACACCAATTGTTAGTTATTCCATCACATAATAATCTCAATAATTCATATGTCTTGTCCGTCAGACACAAAAGGAAACACTGATAGTTTTATTAACTACATAATAATAAATTATTTAACTACTATTTACTTATCAACAATTATATATAGATTACTCTAGGATGGAGCTCGTAGCCCCACAGCCCTTGCCCTGTTTAGGGCATGCTTGGCACCACAAGTACATTTTCCACAACAACTGTACTTACCCATGATCCAACAGAAATGATAAAGATGTACCAGATTTAGACATAATACACAATAAAGCTTACCTAATTTAGGTATATCTCGCTCAAACTTACCTTTAAGTTCACAGACCCAGAAGATCAAAGTCAGAGGCAAGAGTGAAGAGCTCGAAAAAGCTCCTCCAGCAGGGATTATATATATTGTATGTACTGTACAGTTATTAGTCATTATTTTCCATGCTTTGACCATTTCTGTAAATGGACAAGTACAAAATATTCATTAAATGACATGTGGTTACATTATGCTTGTCTTGGTAACCCAGATATATTACATATATATTGGTATATCATTTGGCTCAATGCGTGCTGCATATGGCCAATCGGTCACCTTGGGTTACCCATGACATAGCCCTTATATAATTATATTTTGCAATATATTTTGATAACTGATCGATATCTTTTGGGAGTAACCACATCATCATACCACATTTTAAGGTTTCCGGTGATATACCATGGTTTAAAACATTCAGCTGATATATCTTCCGCATGGCTCTTTCTTACCTTGTTTCCACTAAATCATTTCTGGTTGGACCCTCTAAACATCCATCATGTTTCATATCAGCACCCCATCTTTCCACCAATTCTAAGAAGTAGGTGCAGCATTCGAGTTTGAATGCCCCATTAACCATAACTTGTGTTTACCATGTAGTGATGATACTGGCTTAGAGGATCTTGTTACCCCAGTTTTGCAAAGATGCACATGGCTCTCATGTGTGGAAAGTACACTTAAATGGTATCATGCAAGAAGGTAAGTATGTAATTCCATAGTTTCAAGTATGATGCTACACCCCTGCCACCACTGATCAATGATCCCTCAAGGGGTTCAGACTAAACTTTACAAAGGAATGAATACTGACTCATTTTATACCCTGCCTTTATGCACTGGTATTCAATTCAAGGGTAGAATATATTAGTGGTGCATTTATGCATTCGGATCCACCCCTTCTTACAAATGTCCTCAGTGATGGATCCAGAAGCCATCATCAAAGAGTTTGTTGACTCCATGCAATCATCTTTCGTTTTTGTCATGGCAAATACTGTTTTTGCTGCCTCTCTATTTACCCTCTTTGTTGTCCTTCTTGCACTCTCCACCAAGAAGTCTTGACATTGCATGGCATTCCGACTGAATGTGTTTGCTATCTGTATCATCTTAACCATGGGTGTATTGGTTGGCATTGGCAATGGGATGAACATAGTCAGCCAGTCCAGTCAGGGTCCAACAAGTTTCTATATTGCTCCAATGGTCTTCACTATCATCCCGCCATTATTGTGTGATTCAATACTCTTAACTTGCCTCTTTGCACTCTATCCCCTCTCCGGTACACCTCCTGCCACTCTACTGAAGATATTTGCATTCCCTTTCTGCATCAAATGCACTCGGGTGGTAGTTCTTGTGCATTACCTTGTCAATATCTGAGTCCATGCATGGTGGTTCTGAATGCAGATTCTTTTCCTCAATGACTATGCTAGGGTGACTACAGATAGCTATAATCTGTTCTGAAATCCTAACATGATCACTGAATGGACAATGCAAATAGCAGACAACCTGTGAGTTGGTAAACATTCAAGTAGGGAAATGAGCACCTTCATTTTTTCCCTCTCAAAAGGTATTCTGTTAGTCTCTTCCTTTACAACATCCATGTCCACACAAGTTCAATAAAATGTAGTGAGTATGTTCTCCCTTATCTTTACAGGTGCATTGAATGTCATGCATTTTCTGGCAAGTGGTAGGTGGCATGTCAGCCCATATCCGCCAAATCTTCTACATTTCCATTGCCAATTTTGTCTTCCCTCTGATGTTCAATATTGTACTACTCATCTTCTTCATGGCTATAGAGCAGACTAATCAGCCTTTACTTGCTGGAGACTTGCTACTGTTGATCAACAGCTATGTAACCATCATGGGTGTGTTGTGCATGATGGTCTGGTTCTCTAGATCAGAGTGGATTTGGACTCCCAACGAATCATTACCTGATGACATTTCACATTCAAGCTGAACTTGTGAAGGGTACATGATGCTGGTAGGAGATGTGGAGGTGAAAATGTAGTGGTTAGCAAAGGGTCTGCCACACCTGACATGGCAGGCTTGGACATTGGGCCTGCAACAGACTGCAAACAACCTAATATCATGGTGATGAAGTGATCTCCCAACTCTGAAGTCAAAATCACATTACTAATTTGTTTGATGTGTCCTCACCGCATACTTGCATATGGCACTTCTTAAGATAGGGGAGGAGTGTTCTATATGCTACCATGTACATCAGGTCCTCTGTAACATACTTTGTATAAGAGATTTCTTGTGGCCATATGGGAGGACTGACAGTCAGTGAATCAGTCATCCCAGCTCCAACTCAGGTCGACACGAGGGTAGTTTTTTTTTGTCTTGTGCTGGATGACTCCAATTCCCAACACATTTATTGAATATGTGCAATGGGTATGCACCTAATGGGGAGTTTAAATGCCTTTTCGTGGTCTACCCAGGGTATTGACAGAGACCTTGAGCTGGCAGTGACATGCACTGTGAGATCAAACTGGATGGAGCCCATTCACAAAAGCGATGTGAGTTATTTTCTCTGGTATTCTAGGGAAATGTACCTAGTAGAAATTTGATCTCCTAGACACCAACAAGAATTTGACCAATATCTGGTCTACCTGCACCTTGTCAACATGGCCATGGTCACTGCATGCCACAGCTTGCAGACATGGAGCTGGAAGGATGCCACCACAGGATCCCATCCAGACTGCACTCTTACATGCATACACTATGTAGGTCTTCATAGCATGCTCCAATCCAATACTCTAGAGTCTCAATGGTGGGTGGTATTTCAACTGAATGTATTGGCCATATATGTCTATCACAGGAAACCTTGAAGTGTGGTATGATGATGTGGTTGCTCCCAAAATATATTGGTTAGTTATCAAAATATATTGCAAAATAAATATATAAAGGCTATATCATGGGTAACTCAAGGTGATTGATTGGTCATATGTAGCACACATTGAGCCAAATGATATACCAATATATATGTAATATATCTGGGTTACCAAGACAAGCATAATGTAACCACATGTCATTTAATGAATATTTTGTACTTGTCCATTTGTGGAAATGGTCAAAGCATGGAAAATAATCACTAATAACTGTACAGTACATACAATATATATAATCCCTGCTGGAGGAGCCTTTTCGAGTTCTTCACTCTTGCCTCTGACTTTGATCCTCTGAGTTAGAGTCAGGGTCCATGAACTTAAAGGTAAGTCTGAACAAGATATGCCTAAATTAGGTAAGCTTTATTGTGTATGTCTAAATCTGGTATGTCTTTGTCATTTCCATTGGATCGTGGGTAAGTACAGTTATCATGGAAAACCTACTTGCGGTGTCAGGCATGCCCTAAGCAGGGCAAGGGCTGTGAGGCTCTACAAGTTCCATCCTAGAGTAATCTATATATAGTTGTTGATAAGTAAATAGCAGTTAAACAAATTATTATTATGTGGTTAATAAAACTATTGGTGTTGTCTTTTGTGTCTGACAGACAAGACTGCACCATACACATATTATTGAAATTATTATGTGATGGAATAACTAACATTTGGTGTTTGATGTTGCCAGAGCTATCTTTTTGATTCGAGCAGCAACACGCCATATCCAATATAGTTTTGACACAAGGCTTAAAGCATTATAATGCTATATATGACATTTTACACATTTTTAGTACATTATGCTTATTGCCAGATGAATATATTACCTTGGCATAAAATTAGGAATCTAGTGATATCACCTTGACGCTGGGTAACTGAGATGGGGATGTGGTTATCGTTGTCATCGGCGTCGCGGTTCAGTCATTCAAGTGAGGATGTTACACTTACATCCAGCAGAAGTTGCCTTGCAGGTCGTATCATACCTGCCGATTCAAACTTTGCACAACGTCCTTCAAGTGTCTCGTGCATGGCATGATCTCATTGCTGTGAACGAAAATAGTGTCTATCGCAACGCTGCCACCCTTCACTGCTTGGTGCAAGAGAAGGATTGCGACGATTTATCGCCCCAATTAAGCTCAATGTCCAGGGACTAACTGGAAATCGTTTTGTTGGTTTGTCTGCACGTCTTCTCATCTGGCAGGTGCTTATGACATTATCAGGTCGTCGCGAGTTCCAGTAGAATGGGGTTGGAGAAGGAAAGCTCCTGCATACGTATGTCAAAGAACTTTCAGCATCCGGGCTGGTATACATCGCATCAAAATCGACGGGGAACTTGGATTAGTAATCACAACTGGCCATACTACACGAACCTCCTGGTTACTGACTTGAAGGGTCAGCAAGCGCTTTCTTCCATTGGGTGAACAGAGTGAAGCACCTCGATCTGACAGCGTTTGCCATGCAGTCTTACTCACGTGGTCGAATAAGTGCCCACTGCGAATACGATCACGTGTACATCATATTCAACCGACACGACAACTGCAAGGATGTGGTTGATGCTGGCACCGAAGAACACTGCACTACATTTCCTCCAGATTCGGATATGCTTTCGGCATATATAGACTGAAGGAATCCTGCTTCGACTCATCATGCCCATTTTAAGCTCTGGGCACTTCTTCACATGCCAGAAATCACTTGAGCTTTTCACCTCTCACACCTGACTTTTACTGGCCCCGGTTTAGAAAATGCCTATTTGTGGGCTCAGAGTGTCGCCTTGTGGAAACCACCGGCAACACTCAAAGACAGTGGAGTAGGGGATAGGGGAGCACCTAGTTGCAGCGAGGGCTTAGTCAGTGGGAGCACACATGGCGAGGGAGTGACATGTTGTAGTTAGCATCGATTGTCATTGGCAGGTGCATCGAGGACATCTCAGTCGGAGCATCCTACTCCAACGTGGTGACGAGAGTGCATTCGAACCCACAGCAGAGAACTGCTACCCGCGAGACGCAGACACCGAATTCCACCGGTATAACACCGAACGACCGCACAGGCACCGAGAACCCACCGCATCGATCCGAAAACAGAACTGAAAGAACACGAGCACAAGGCACCGTACAGCAACCCACTGAAACAACCGTTAACCAACCTGCCGCTCAGACAAGAGCAACCCAGAGACGAGCGGGGACGTTTCATACGTGTAACATCCGCTGCAACGTCGCAGACCCCATCACCGTTGGGAACGCCATTCACAGACAGTGATAGCGCACTGTATTCAGACAGAGACCTAGCTCTAGATTCACCGCCGGAGTACGTGTCAACGAGAGCAACACCGCCAGCTCGACCCCAGAGCCCGGACTCAGACGACAACGCACGACACGGGTCACACAGACCAGTACTGCCCACAGTATTGGCATCGTATAACCCGGCCATAGCGTTATCGCATCGACTCTTTCCCAGCACCTCGAACTTACAGACCCCACATTACACGTCGACCACTGTACCACAGCCAACGCCATCAGCAGCCCCAATACCAGCAGCCCCGCAGAATAGACCAAAGCTCAATTCAGCACGAGCAGTGGCGACGATGGAGACACTAAAACCGTTTCGAGGGGACGAGGATGAAGTCCAAGACCCACAAACGTTTTTGCGCACTTTTAATCGTATCATGCGATTAGCAGGAGTATCAGATGAGGCAGAGAAAATAGAAGCGCTACAAGACTACATTGTACCACGGTCAGACGCGCAACAATGGTATGATGGTCTCACAGCCTCACAACTGGCGTCGTGGACGGAGCTGGACAAAGCCTTCAATCGACAATGGGAACCGCTGCCACGTGCGAGGAAGACACAGGAGAAATATCAAGAGGAGCTAATGGCGCTTCAACTTGAGGACGCAGAGGTAGGAACAACGAAGGAGATGAATGGCACGAAGGCATGGGCACATGTCGTATGGGCTAGGGAAGCCTTGCGACTAGCAAAGGCAGTGGGAGTGGAGAATGACGTAGGCCTTGTCAGAATCATGCAGAAGAAGCTACCAAAGGTCATACGGAAACTGGTAACAACAAAGCACGCAACATTCGACAGCCTTACAACAGCAGTGAAGAACCTTGATGAAGAGGACGTACAACGAGAAAGGGAGGATGCAGATGAGAGGAAAAAGGAGGAAGAGGAACGGGAAAACCGAATTCTCCAACAGCAAAAAACCTCACTAGCGGACATCACGACGCGACTGCAACGTCTCACCGTACAGCCAGCCCACCAGCAAACGCACGCACCAATGCAGCCAGCCGCCAACCCAAACTCACGGTTTGCGATTCAACAAACCAGGAGAACGCCAAATGCACAAAATCCACTTACAGATGCGCAAAAGGAGACCGTGCGCAGTAACACAAATGCGTTGACACACCACACGGCAGACTCAGCGGGGTGGAGAGCATACCAAGCACAAGTTGCACACTGGACAAGAATGCATGGTGAAGGCACGCGGGTGACGGAGAACACACCGTTCCCGCTCAAACCAGGGACGGCGGTGATATGCTCAGGAGAGTGTTACCGATGCGGAACGCATGGTCACACAAGTAGGGAATGCCCAGTAGCGCCGGGAGATCAAATGCGATTGGACCCTCGTGAAACCGCATGGAGAGCGATGTGCGGCAGAGCACTAGGCCAATACAATAGAGCCTCCGCAGCAGATGTTAGGTTAGTTGAAACGGACGAGCAGGAAAAAGGGGACGGGTCGCTGTAATGGACGGAGCAACGACCCACGAACAATCCAACGTATCTCGAGTGTCGCATACGAGCCAGAATGTATCAAACGATGAAATCAACGGCACGTACAATATATTCGCAACAATTCCACAAGCAAACGGTGCGACACACATCGAGAACAAAACCGTCCCATTCATTCATAACATCACGATGGAGAACGACAGCGGTGAACAAGTACGGATACGTGCCCTCTTTGACGACGGAGCCATGGTAAATGCCATGTGCACGACGGTCTTTGAAGCGGTCAAACACAGATTAAGGGGGTGGAAACAAACTTCTCAGACACTGCATATGGCTAACGGTACCACAATCCCAGCTACAGCACAATGGACGGGAACAGTCCGCATTGAAACGGTCGAAGTACAAACGACATTCATAGTGTTCAACAGTGGCGGAGGATGGGCATTTCTAGTAGGAAAGCCCCTACTGAAAATGTTAAAGGCAACGCACAACTATGATACGGACCAACTGACAATCACAGATGGTAATAGCACCGCAACGCTAAGCAACAAGTACTATGACCCAATACATAGTCGAATCATGGGAAGCCAGTACAGAACCCTGGATGTCAAACAACGGCCAAGACAGCAAGCGTTGATGATAGAAACGTATGCAGTAGCCGAATCAATGGAAGACACATTCACAAGACAAATGGAACCGTTCAACCCCCGGCAAGTCGCATACATAACTAATGCTGTAACCATCGGACATGACCTTACAGACACAGAAAAAGCGCAAGTCAAAGCCTTCATAGCGGAGTTTGCAGACGTCTTCGCATGCTCAATCAAGGAAGTAATGCCAATGCTGGAAGCAACAATCAATCTCAACGTCCCGGCAAACACGTCGTTCACAACATCGGTCCGCCAGTGACCGCTGACGCCACCACAAAAGTTGTTCATGCACAGGTGGGTGCAACAGATGTTAGATGCTAACATGATAGAGCAAGCAGACATAGCACGCATCAAACATGTCGCACCAACAGTACTCACGCAAAAAACCCATGACGACAAGATCAGCTTAACATTGGAAGATTTACAGCGAGCGCTGAACGAACAATGTGAACAAGTGGGAGTTGAACCACCATTTCCGAATGTCAAAACCGACAAAGAAGAAGGCGCAAAAACAACGGACACGGGCCCCAAGGACATGAACTGGAGGGTAACGCAGAACTTTGGCAAACTCAATAGGGTCACCCAATTACCTCCGCTACACCAAGGAGATATACGGGCGAAGCAACAACGGTTGAGTGGGTACAAGTACATCTCCGTGTTTGATTTTGCATCAGGCTTCTATGCAATCACAGTACCGGAAGAGTGGAAGCCGTACCTAACCTTCTTCGTGGAGGGCAGAGGCTACTTCTGGTACAAGAGAATGCCAATGGGACTTACAGGAGCCCCGACGTCGTTTTCAGCAGCAGTGACGGAAAAGTTGCATGACCTACTGGCGGACAACACGATAGAACTGTTTGTCGACGACAGCAGGTGCGGAAATGACACGTTCAAAGGAATGCTAACAACACTGAGAGTAGTGTTTCAACGCTTCCGAGAACATGACCTGTCAATATCGCCAACAAAATGTCGATTGTTCATGACAGAAACAACGTTCGCAGGCGCTGCAGTAAGCAGAAAGGGAGTACAACCGGACCTAGCTAAGTTATCGGCCATCATCAATTGGAAACAACCGGAAGATGCACTGAATCTCTGTTCGTTTCTAGGACTAACGGGACACTTCAGAGACCTGATCAGAGGTTATGCAAAAATAGAGGGTCCCCTCCGTAACCTAATCAAGCAAGTCGAGGTTCCACAACCAGTAACGAAAGCAACGTATCGACGGGCAATGGTCAACTACAAGCTAGCAAATGAATGGACTAGAGAACATATGATAGCGTTCATGCAGCTCAAAACGGCCCTAACCAGCGAACCAACGTTACACGCGCCAAAACATGATGGAACTCTGTTCATAGTAACAACAGATGGGTGTCAAGAAGGATTAGGAGCAGTGCTGACGCAACGAATACAGATCCAAACGCCAAGCGGCAAAGTGGTCAACAAAACGGTCCCGATTGCGTTTGCATCAAAACGAACGTCGGCAGCAGAACGCAAGTACAAGCCATTCTTACTAGAATTCGCAGCCCTCAAATATGGACTGGACCACTTTGCAGACATCATATGGGGCTACCCAGTAGAAGTCGAAACTGATTGCCAAGCACTGAAAGATGTACTGACAAATGACAACTTAACAGCAGCACACGCAAGATGGAGAGACGGCATACTGGCTCACAACATAGTTGCGGTACGACACATACCGGGAAAACTGAATGTAGTGGCAGACGGACTCAGCCGACAGTGGGACAACACGGATCGTACACAAGAGGATGGCGCCGACTGGTCAGTCAACCCGGAACCAAAAGCGCTAACCGACATCGTCAACGACGTATTCGCAATTGACCAGGTAGACAGACAACAACAAAAACTACGAGAACGGTTCGCAAATGAACCCATGTTCTTGGAAGTGATCAATGCCATACTCAACGTGGACACGGCAGCAAACCTGAGGGACCGCAGCAAAGCAAGACACCGGGCCTCACAATATATCATTGAAGATGGACGTCTGTGGAGGATATATGGGAAAACAAGTGTACAACCCAGAAGCCGAACGGAATGTATAACACGCGAGGAAGCAGAGCAACAAGTGTATGCAATACATAGCACGGGAGGGCACTGGGGACGTGACGCATTGAAGATAGCGTTAATGGACAAGTACTTCTCCCCCAAACTCAATATCTCAATCATGAACGCAATTGCGAAATGCACTAAGTGCAAAAACTTCGGACCGTCGCACCTGCACTCACTTCTTGAACCAGTCACACATCGGCATCCATTCGAATTACTAGTCAGAGACTACCTTAGCATGCCGCAAGGAAAGGGAGGTTACCACACACTGGGACTGTTCCTGGACACGTTCTCTCAACATGTATGGGTCATGAAGTTCAAAACGGCAGGTACAGCAAAAACGACCAATGACAGTCTGTCAACGATCTTCAACACGTATATGGCGCCAGAAGCGTTCATGACAGACGGCGGTAAACACTTCGACAATCACGCAGTGAAAGAGATTTGCACTAAGTGGTCCTGTAAACATCACGTCATAGCAGCGTACTCACCGTGGGTCAATGGCCTAGTAGAGGGTACCAACAAGTTACTCCTACACGTACTCAAGCGACTATGTGCCCCAGATGTAGGAGAAGATAACGACAACCCGGCGCGTTGGGAAAACTTACCGCGATCGTGGACAGACCATCTCGACAATGCGGTTCGGGTGTTAAACAACCGACTACTACCAGCCCTCAAGCACACCCCAAAAGAACTACTACTGGGCCTCGTAATCGACACGAAACGCACCAGACCGGAGGATTGTACCACACCAATTGACGTTGTCCAAATGTCGGCACACATGGCATATGCAGAGCAACAACGCCTGGATGGGTACGATGAAGCAGTGCGACATGCCATCAAACACAAACACGCGTTCGATAAGGGAGTCTTGAAAAGACACCCAGGAGAAGTACTTTTTCATCAAGGGCAACTAGTACAAGTGTACCGCAGCGATACTGACTACACGTTTAAAACAGAACGCAAGCTAGTACCAAAGTGGTCAACGCCCCACCGTGTCACAGAACGAATACGCAACGCATATAAACTGGAAACAGTACGAGGTGTGCCGCTCCCGGGAGAGTACAGTGCACGATGCCTCCGCGCGTTCGAACCACGTCAAGGCACGAGGTTACACGAGGAACAAGTAGCCTACATGGCAAAAGTTCGTGAGGAGAGAGACGAGGAGAGAGACGAGGGATGAGAGAAGACGCAGGGCGGAAAGGGCTAGCGACGAGGACACCGCCGGTCCTTTTTTTAGGGGGCCACATGGAGTAGGGGATAGGGGAGCACCTAGTTGCAGCGAGGGCTTAGTCAGCGGGAGCACACATGGCGAGGGAGTGACATGTTGTAGTTAGCATCGATTGTCATTGGCAGGTGCATCGAGGACATCTCAGTCGGAGCATCCTACTCCAACAGTACCACGATCAGACACTTGGCTCTATCAACTATGTGGAGGTTAATGACGAGTACGCGTTCATATGCGGCTCCAACCAGCTTAGAATCTTCCAGAGGGGTGGTGGTGCCCTTGTTTTACGATCTTTTTCCGATGAGTCTCCTCCGAAAAGTATGGGATGTCGTCTCACCTGGTGACCTGGGGAGCATTTTGCATCTAGTTCCTCTATCGTGAGCCTTCAAAGACTTCAGCAATCAGAACTGAACGTAAATGATGACCAATTCATAGCAGGTCTGTTTGTTGCAACTATGAGGATCACGTTAATTTGACCCAACCCTTCTGTGTAGTGCACGTGTCAGGCAACGGAAAAGACATTGCTGCGCTGACCATTTGTGGGGTGCTCATTATCATACCTGGGTTCCAACGCCTTACCTCTGGAGAAGTCACACTGTCAGACATCGTAGTACAACTGCGTCCCCCCCCGATGTTGATCATATCCAAGGCACGGCAATATACCTCGCAATAAATGAGCAGGATGGTAAGGTTGCTGCTGTTACGGTAAATATGTTTCCCGCTTGGTTTCACCTAACAGCTGAAGGTTCGGTTTGTAGAGACTAAGTCTCTATTTGGTATCCCCTGATATCGAATTTAGCCGCCTCACTGCCGAGCGTCCTCCTTGACCAGGTATTGTTGTTAGTCGCCTCACCAAATTTGATGACAACCGGCTGTCGTCCTTCGTACCATGTCTCCAGGTCACGGGAACGAGAATTTATTGGAAGCCAAGCAAACAAGACGCGCAGCCGGATAGGGAAGGCGAAAACAACGAGCTCCGGATGTTTTTTTTGGTGGGCTGATAGGGGCATCCACCTATGAATTTTCCGCCTCCAGCGCTACAGCTGCACATGGGAGCGCCAGGCAATGACGATCAGCGCCCCAACAGTCATCCCGCCGTTATGCCCGATGACTACAACAATGAAGACGAGGTTGATACCGACGAATACAGTGGATTTCTTGGTCAACCGGGTGACCTACCCCATCTTGAGCCTGCCACATTTGACCTTGGCGAATATGACGAAGACAAAGAAGGCGGAGAAGAAGACGAAGGGGTGGAAGAGGAGGATCAGGAAGATCTTGGCGCCGACTATATGGAGGACTTTTTGACCCAGAGGGTGACCCTTTCGAGCACCCAATACATGATCATGGCAATCCGATGATGCATCTCCTTATAAACGAATGGTTTGTTCCCATGAACTTGAGCACCGTGTATCGTGTAAGTTTTTAGCGTGTAGGCTTTCTCCTTATACTTGTGGCTTGTATGGTTTGGGCTAGGTTTGGCGTTTATATGATTTGCGTCGATGGATCAAAAACCGGCTGGGCCTTCGTAAACTGTCAGTATCCAAGCCGGTGGGGGCTAAGGTGGTGTCTAACTATGTTCACGGACTCCGAGTTGGCTTTCCCCAACGTTGCACTAGTACAGTTTTTGCGACCACAGCCTTCATACACCTCACAATCGTGTCCATTGCAAACCAAGATATAATCTATGCTCCCGTGCCGCTGGAGTAGAAGTCCGCGATTATCCGCTGAGTCTGGCCCCACAGAGCGCAAACTTCCTCTGAACCGAATACTATTGTTATGAGTCCCCACTTGCAATAGTTGGAATAATCTTGTGCTGCAGCGCTGCTCCACAGGTGGAACTGGACGACAGGTTCGTGGAGTAAGTAAGTATAATATCAGTGGCAGGTGACGCGATAGCCAGGAATACAACTTGAGTTTTCCGTAAATATGACGAGAAGCCTATTGCACTTGTCTCCATTGGGCAGGTGACGGCGCTGAGTTGTTTTCCATTGGCAGGCACACCACATTCCACTTCCCCACTGTCATTTCGGTAGAAGACAATGTTAACGCCTGTGTCAGAGCGATCGACCGCAGATGACACAGGATGCGCCAACGTCATTAATCTATTCGTACCCATCATATAAGAACAGGTCATTCCAGGGGTTCTTTCTCAACGTGCAGCTTCCAGTCAGGTGGCCATTGTGCATGCTAGGCAGCGCTTTCTCGTCCCCGCAGTTCCCCACTTGGTGACTCGACCATAAAGATGTCAGATTCTTTGGACGACGTGATTCCTCCTACCAACACCTCTCGAACTCTTGTGCTCTGTTTCGACGGCACAGGCGACCAGTTCGATGGTGATGTAGGCAGTGCCCATCCTGATTATCTTATACGGCTTATTGACTTCCACTTACTGCTAGAACTCGAACATCGTTCAGTTCTTCTCGATGCTGAAGAAGGATGACTCCACCCAGCAAATGGTGTACTACCAGGTAGGCTAACTCACGTTTGAGCTGCGTCCACCACCGCTCACGAGCGGCGCAACGAAAGGCTGGGATAGGTACATATACCATCCCCCAAATAGCCACACCCATGTACGCCAATCTATCCAAAACGATCGACATGATGGTGGGGATGAACCTCAATGCTCATGTTATGAGTATGTCGCCGAATTCCCCACATCTCCTTGTTATGGCTTAACAAACATGTGTCATTTTCCACAGGTGGTTACGAGTTCTTGATGCAAAACTGCAAGTTTTCTCTCATCTCTTCATTTGACGCTGATACTAATAATAGATGCGCCAACTCCACAGATGAAGGTGGAGATAAGATATGCCTGTTTGGATTCTCGAGAGGCGCCTATACTGCCCGCGCACTGGCTGGCATGTAAGCCTTTCATAGTGGTGAACACCGGAACACTTGCTCATCCCCGCTGTAGGCTGCACAAAGTGGGTCTCTTACCACGCTGCAACCATCAGCAGGTTCCGTTCGCGTACAAAATGTATACAAAGGACGATAAGGAAGGCTGGGACCAGAGTACAGCCTTCAAGAAGGCATTTTCTATCGATGTTGATATCGAATTTGTCGGGGTCTGGTAAGCTTCACGAACTAATCGGTGCATACGGTTTGGTTCCACAGACATGGTTGATCCGAGTACCTCTGACAGGGACACTGTTAACTCCGTGGGCATCATTCCTCGCAGGCTGCCTTTCACAAAAGGGAACAACAAGATTCGCTACTTCCGACATGCTCTCGCGTTAGATGAGCATCGAACGTAGGTAGTCGTGTATATTTACGGTATACTGATCCTCAGATATTTGGATCCTCGTGCAGGCGCTTCATGCCGAACTTCCAAAACCGATCCTCCGCAGCAGACAACAAGTTAGGTGTGCAAAAGGGGGAAATGCCTCGAAGTGGCAAGAAGAAGCCTCCGACCGCTCATCTTCCCCACGACAAGTTGCCACAGGAGAAAAACAGCTCGAATGAACACCATCCTGAAACGAGCCTTCAAGCTATGGAGCGTCACTACAGCCAGTCAATCTCAAAAACCGATGCGGAGGAGGTATGGTTCGCAGGTTGTCACTGCGGTAAGTTCGAATGGTTTGACAACTATCGCAGTCTTAAATATTTGCAACCCATCTCAGACGTCGGGGGCGGTTCCGTCAAGAATGGTACTCGGCACAGTCTAGCGCGTATCTCTCTCCGGTGGATGATCCGGGAGATTTTCAAAGCAGGAGTGGACATTCTCTTCCACCGCTCGATGTTCCAGCAGATCGGCATGGATCCCTCAACACTGTATCCCGAAGTTATCCCCCGCCCTCCCGCCATCTTTAACAGCCCGCTAAAGGCAGTCGAAGATGATAAACCGTCTGCTACTGACTATACGGCAATCCAGTGTGACCCTAATGGCAAATTTGTGAGCGAGGAGTTGGAGGATCTTAGTGATGCTTGCTGCACCATCTATGATCAACTCGAGCTTGCGTGGTACTGGTGGATACTCGAAATGGTGCCCCAAAAGCAGTATTACCAGAGGGAGGAAAATGACTCCTGGGCGAAGGATTTGAGGTGTGTAGCCCGCATCTTTTGTCTGGGTGCCTGTGTATTGACCTGGTCTCTCGCTTCGACATCAGAATAAACATGGGTAGAGGGCGTCATATCCCCAAACGAGAAACTGTGAAGTTCCACCGAACGGTCCAGATACGGATGCAGGCGGAAGATCTTAAAGATGGGAAGTACTTGCCGAAGGCGGAGACGAAGGTTGCCCCAACATGGGTGGATTAATGGTTGCGCCGAACACCGAAGTACGACGAGGACCCTCATTCTCGTCTCCGTAGCACCTCGAGTTCCTTGGTTACTAGTCTCGTGCGCCGTAACTTGTACCAAACTTGTAGTGCGACAGTACACGCCGTCGCCTTAGTACGCTCTTGTATTATCTGCTGGATACGTTTTGGTGATGCTATGTTACATAGTAGTTCGCGTACATAGTAAATTCCCCACGCCTTTGGAACGAAGTTTTATTATCATAGCGTTATCATAGGCCTTTCAAAGTCAACAGAGCCGCGGAGGAACTACATGATACTTCGGTGAGTTATAATACAGTAGCGAGCAGTTAACGGCGCTACTGTATTCCGCAGATCCGTGCGGCGTCACAATTACAAATTCCTCTACTCCAGACTTTGATAAAAGGAAGCAGAACGGGAGTATTGAGTGTGGGGCTTTAAGACCAGGTGACCGATCGATTGGTGACCCTGCATTTCGTTGCGGTGTCCGATGCGAAAGTAAAAATGGGAAACGCACGTACTGTGCTTCCACGCAGAGTCTGCTCTCAGGGAATATTCAGGTCCCTTCGTTTGACTATATAGTATCTCATGTATTTCAGACCCCTGCTCGCTTACTGAATTTATGAGCCGTCATTTGCAGGTATGGAAATTTCATTCCTGCATGAAATCTTATACGTTAAGGACACGACTTGGGCGGTTCAACCCCTGGAATGGATGTCATGTTCGAAGCTTACATCGAGGAGCCGATCTGTATGTGGTGACCGGTGACTACATTACCGATGCTGTGACGCTCGTGAACGTCTCGAACCGGCTCAGGTAAAATGAGGGGCATAATTGCCAGCGCTACAGAGCTCACAAAACCACTGGTGCCGAGGACGCTTGGGGCTTATGTCCAGATTAGTTCCCTCCGCGTTCGCACGTCCGCCGCCAAAGATGAAAGACTTCTATATGATGATTATATCTAGCTTCTAAACGATGGAAGCAAATATACTTGAGTATCTCCCGGTATATCATACGTTGCTGCTTATCTTCTCTACGTAGTTGTCATGTCACATTCGTTTAACGTAACCATCCTGTTGAATATCCCTTGTGTCTCGCCAGATACCTTCTGCATCCTTCTTGCGCACTGTGAAGCAAGCAATGCCGAGGTATTCTGTGATATCCTTGATAACGAGCGTGCAGAATCGGGCGTACGCCAGAAAAGATACTGCGAGTGTTAGGTATATGAATAATGCCGTCCGTTTTGGGGTCGATTGAATGATAGGGGGCCTTGCGATAATGGTTTGAATGGCATTATATGCGAGGAAATGTAACATACCGGTCCAGTAAATGGGGTAAGTGGGCATCAAGCACACCGATAGCATTCCAGATCCACAAGGGGTTCCACACTGGGAAAGGCGTGCTTGTGACATGGCTCAAAATCATCTTCCCTACCTGATGTGCAAACTGCAAACCCCAAGCACATAGGAATGGGAGGAACAGCGGCGAATGGATGATTGTGGAGCCACGGAACGACGGGTTAAGCAACCATATCGCTTGCAGGGTCACTGATACCACGAAGGGAAGAAGGGTGAGTAATGGTCGGATCCTGGATTTCCCCGATGCTTCCATGGCTTTGCGAACGTTTCTATAACTTATTCGCGAAATGAATTCCGCAATAACACCGCAAGCCCACAAAAAAAAAATACCTGGAGACTATGTTGAAAGCGAGACCGAATGCCGCGAATAACATGAAGGCCTCATTTAGGCGGGTGTTCGGCGCATTCTCCGCTACCCAAGGTATCATATCTAAATGGGTAAAAGAGAGGACACCCTTGTCCCAGAAGGACGGTCCTTCGTCGCCTTAGCATACCAGGGCCATAGACAAGAAGTTTCCTTTACCGAATAAGCCAGAGATCACGTAGATGGCTACGATAATGAGGATGCCTTCTACAGGACCTGAGAAGGGCCCGAGATATAGTTGACCCGTGTAGTATTCCTCCCACGTCGTTAAATAGAAGTTTGCGAGTGTGGCAACTTGCGACGCAACAGTCCACCAGGACCGTCCCAAGTTCAAAGCTCTGGCAGCCAAGATGACCTCTAGCTGTAAGCTTTTAAGCTCAAAGCAACGATTATAAGGCGAGTATTGGCATACCGTCGTATTAATCGCGTCACAGCCTGATCAGTCCAAGTAAGTAATCAAGCCGCCTGAAAACGCGATAACGGACCGTGATCGAACATCTCGCCAAGGGGCCCTGCCATGCCAGTACGCCGTGCTTGTTTCCTACGCTGTAGGTCAGCGACGCGAACTAGAAAAGGTAAGAAAACTTGCCCATCAACAGCATCAAAGCTTTGATACATGAAAAGTCCGACAGCCCACCTACGTCGCGATGTAAGGGCACAGCATCACACCGCAACGCAAGCGCACATACGTGAAATAAACCCATCGGGGAGGTCCACCGTGACCGTCTTTATCGGTATAATACAGAGGATCGTAAATCAGCAGTGTGAGGACATTGACCACAACAATAGTAAGGCCGAGAAGAGTGATCTGGAAATAAATTTTAGCGACGCCCTCTGAAGGTGATGGGTGTCGTGCATACAGTATTAGGTGCAACAGAAGGCGGCCAGAGTGTAATAAACCAATTCCAGTATGGTGCAAGGATGTATCGCGATACCAGGGACCTGTCCAGCCACGTATTAATGGACGCTGGGCGTATGAAGAGTACCACGTACTCATCTACGCTCTTGTAAGCATACTTCTTGAGGTTTCTTAAGGCCGATGGCGAGAGATAAGCCATTACCCTCTAACAACGTGGAGCTTGAAAAGAAGTAAACGAGGAGAACCAAAAGAGAATGCGATCAAATGACATAGGACGACTCCATAAAGATGGCAGTTCAAAAATATCGGCTTCCAGTAGCTTCGTCGCACGTGCGATATCACGTGAAACAGCCCCTATCAGGGCCGCCACTCGGGAGTCCGGAATAAGCATGCACTGGTTGACTGACCGTCATGTTGGTATCCGCCATCAGCGCTTCAGCAATGGGTTGCTGTCATATCTACATTACACACAACAAGTCACTCCATGTAGAAAAGTGTAGACACATTTTTCGACCCCTGTGCACCTTCACTCCGTCGCATAAGGTTGAAAGCTGGCGTTTTGTATCATCACGCGTTCCATTAACGACGGCAGCTCTGTTAGTGTACACAGCCTGATTATCAGATCTACAACGCTTTCTTTCTCCCAGATCACTCCAGGGCAGTTCTGGCACATTCAGGGGTGCGGCACTCCGAGTTTCAAACTCCGACCACGCGAGGAAGGGGACACGCGACTGGCATCGAGATGGTTATCGATGTCATCAGCGTCGCGGTTCAGTCATTCAAGCGAGGATGTTGCACTTACTTCCAGCAGAAGTTGGCTTGCAGGTCGTATCATATCTACCGATTCAAAGCCTGTACAACATCCTTCAAGTGTCTCGTGCATGGCATGATCTCGTCGCCGTGAACGAAAATACTGTCTATCGCAACGCTGCCACCCTTCACTGCTTGGTGCAAGAGAAGGATTGCGACGATTTATCGCCCCAAGCTCAATGTCCAGGGACTAACTGGAAATCGTTTTGTTGGTTGTCCGCACGTCTTCTCATCCATGAGCTTATGACATCATCAGGTCGTCGTGAGTTCCAGATAGAATGGGGTTGGAGAGGGAAAGCTCCTGCATATGTCAAAGAACTTTCAGCATCCGGGACTGATGTACATCGCATCAAAGTCGATGAAGAACTTGGACTAGTAATCACAACCGGCCGTAGGGGAGGTCTCCTGGTCACTGACTTGAAGGGCAACGGCCCCCTTTGGGGCCTTCCTCCTGTCAGCAAACGCTTTCTCCTATTTTGTGGAGTGAAGCCTCTCGATCTGACAGCGTTTGGCAGTCTCACGTTGTTGAATATGCCCACTGCGAATATGATCGCGGGTACATTGTATTCAACCGTCACGACAACAATAAGGAAGTCTGGCGCCGTGTGGTTGATGCAGGCAACGAAGATCACTGCACGGCATCTCCTCCAGACTCAGATATGCTTTCGGCGTGGACTGAAGGAATCCCCCGCTGGCATGCTTCGACTCATCATGGGCATTTTAAGCCCTGGGGACTTCTTCGCCTACCAGAAAGCGCTCGAGCTTTTCGCCTCTCGCACCTGACTTTACTGGCTTCCGGTTCAGAAAATGCCTATCTGTGGGATGTCTCAGACGGTCGCCTTGTTGAAACCATCGGCGACATTCAAAGACGGTACCACGATGAAACTCTTGGCTTTATCCAATATGTGGAAGTTAATGACAAGTACGCGTTCATATGCGGCTCAAATCAGCTTAGAATCTTCGAGAGGGGTGGTGGTGCCCTGGTCTATGATCTCTCTCCGAGGAGTCTTCTCCGAAAAGTATGGAATGTCGTTCCATCTGGCGAGCATCCCGCGTCTGGTTCCTCCATCGTGGAACGTCAAAGGCTTCAGAAATCAGATCTGAACATGAACGATGACCAGTTCTTGGCAGGTCTGTTTGTTCCAACTATGAGGATCACGTTAATTTGACCCCACCCCTCTGTGTAGTGCACGTGTCAGGCAACGGAAAAGACATTGCGGCACTGACCACTTGTGGGGTGCTTATCATCATACCTGGGTTCCAACGCCTTACCTCCGGAGAAGCCACACTGTCAGACATTGCAGTACAACTGCGTTTCCACCCAGGTGTTGATCATATCCAAGGCATGGCAATATATCTTGCATTGAGTGAGCAGGATGGTAAGGTTGCTGCCGTCACGGTAAATATGTTTCCTGCTTGGTTCCACCTAATAGCTGAAGGTTTGGTTTGTAGCGACGAGGTCTCTACTTGGTATCCCCTGATATTGAATTTAGCCGCCTCACTACCGAGCGTCCGCCTCGGCCGGGTGTTGTTGTTAGTCGTGTCACCAAGTTTGAGGACAAACAGTCGTTGTCCTCCGTATCATGTCTCCACATCACGCGAACGAGCATTTATCTCAATTGGAAGCCAAGCGGACAAGATGCCCAGCCAGGTGGAGGAAACGAAAATAACGGGCTCCCGATGTTTTTTGGGGGACTGATGGGGCATCCACCAATGAATTTTCCGCCTCCAGCGGTACTGCCACAAATGGGAGCGTCAGGAAATGACGGTCAGCACCCCAATAATCATGCTGCTGCTATGCCCGATGGTTACGATAATGAGGGCGAGGTTGATACCGACGAGGTCAGTGGATTTTGGGGTCATCCGGGTGACCTACCCCATCTTGAGCCTGCCACATTCGGCGTTGGCGAATATGAGGAAGATGGAGTAGACGAAGAAGAGGAGGAGCAAGAAGAGGAAGAAGAGGAGGATCAGTTCTTTGATGATGACTTCGTGGAGGACTTTTTTGACCCGGAGGCTGACCCGTTCGAGCATCCAATGCATGATCATGGGAATCCGGTGATGGTCCATATGGGAGCAGGTGACCCAGGTGAGTTGTCTGTGTCGTTCTGGCCCTCATACACTGATCCCGTACCGAAGGAGGAATGCATCTTCTCATAAACGAATGGTTCGTTCCCATAAACTTGAGCACCGTATATCGTGTAAGTTTTTAGTGTGTACGCTCTCCCCTTTATACTTGTGGCTTGTAAGGTTTGGACTAGGCTTCGTGTTTATAGCTCGCGTTGACTGATCAAAAACCGTTATGTACTGGGCCTTCGTAAACTGTCAATGCCCAAGCTGATGGTGGCAAGATGACATCTGCCTGTGTTCACGAACTTCAAATTGGCCTTCCCTGACATTGCACTAGCACAATTCTTGCGGCCACGGACTGAGTTTGCTAGCGCAAGATCGAGCGCGTTCTCTACCCCTATGTCTTCTGGACACCTGCGGCTTACGATCTGGTTGTTAAGACTTGTTTCATGGGACTTACCTATAAGTAGGATAGTACACTATTGTCCACTACAAACCGGGATACGATCTGTGCTCCCTAGTGCCGCTGGAATAAAAGTTCACAGTCACTTTTGAACGCTGAGTTTGGTTCCACCGGACGCGAAGATCCCCTGAACCGGGTACTACTTCCCCGTAGGTATTAATAATCTAAGTCTTTTATGCTATAATAGCCCTTGTTGTGTGAGTTATAAGTAATAGTTCCAGTGCCGGGTGACGTGATAGCCGACATTCTCCGGGTGTCCAAGTTCCCCGTAAGTATGACGAGAAGCCTATTGGCAGGTGAGTTGAGTTCTTTTTCCATTGGCAGAGACAATCACAACACATTTCCCCACTTGTCATCTCGGCAGGAAGGCAAAGTTGAAGCCTACTGACTGCCGTGAGATGGCACAGGACACATGATGCGCCTTCCCACGAGTTTTGACCCTAAAATACAGACGCCGGAAGTTATTCGGGTCCCAAGAGAAGCCGGATGCTTTTCATACTTATCATCCTGTCACTCTGGCTTCCTATAAGAACTGATCGGGATCCAGGGGTCCTTTCCCTACTGCAACGTGCAGCCACCAGCCAGGTAGCCATTGAGCATGTCAGGCAGCGCTTTCTCGTACCCGCAGTCCCCTACTTTATCGTCTCCCACCGCTGGTGGCTCGACCATCAAGATGTCAGAATCTTTGGACGATGTGATTCCTCCTGTCAACACCGCTCGCACTCTTGTGCTCTGTTTCGACGGCACAGGCGACCAGTTCGATGGCGATGTGGGTAGTTGCCGTCTTGATCTTCTTACACGGCTTATTGACTCTCACATGCTGCCAGAACTCGAACATCGTTCAGTTCTTCTCGATGCTGAAGAAGGATGACCCCTCCCAGCAAATGGTGTATTACCAGGTAGGTTCACTCACGTTTGAGCTGCGGCCATCACTGCTCACGACTGACGTGACACAAGGCCGGTATTGGTACCTATACTATCCCACAAATAGCTACGCCCACATATGCCAAGCTATCCAAGACCATTGATATGATGATAGGGAAGAATCTCAATGCCCATGTTATGGGTATGTCGCCAGGTCTCCGCATCCCCTCCTCGGTATGGCGCTTAACAAACCCGTGTCGTTTTCCACAGGTGGTTACGAGTTCCTGATGCAAAACTGCAAGTTTTTCTCACTTCCTTATTCGACACTGTTATTGATGATTGATCATGATACGCCAACTCCACAGATGAGGCGGGGGATAAGATATGCCTGTTTGGGTTCTCAAGAGGCGCCTATACTGCGCGCGCACTGGCTGGCATGTAGGGCTTCATGGTGTTGAACACCGGAACACTTGCTCACCCCCACTGTAGGCTCCACAAAGTGGGTCTCTTACCACGCTGCAACCATCAGCAGGTTCCGTTCGCGTACAAAATGTATAGCAAGGATGATGATGAAGGCTGGAAGCAAAGTACGGCCTTCAAGAAGGCGTTTTCTATCGACGTTGATATCGAATTCGTCGGGGTCTGGTAAGCTTCATGAAATTATCGGTGCATATGGCTTGGTTCCACTGACATGGGTGATGGCCCTCCGCCAGGGACACTGTTAATTCCGTGGGTATCCTTCCTCGCAGGCTGCCTTTCACAAAAGGAAACAACAAGATTCGCTTCTTCCGGCATGCTCTCGCGCTAGATGAGCATCGAGTGTATGTACTTGTGTGATGTTTACGATATGCTAGTCCTCTGATATCTGGATCCTCGTGCAGGCGTTTCATGCCGAACTACTACAATCGATCCTCAGACGCAGACAACAAGCTTGGTGTCCAGAAAGGGGAAATGCCTCGAAGTGTCAAGAAGCATCAGACCATTCATCTTCCCTACGATAAGTTGCTACAGGAGATAAACAGCTCGAATGGACACCATCATGAGGCAAGTCTTCAAGATATGGAGCGTCGCTACAGCCAGTCGATTGCGCAAACCGATTTCGATGAAGTATGGTTCACAGGGTGTCACTGCGGTAAGTTCGAGCGGTTTGGCAATTATCACGATCTTAAATATTTGCAACCCATTTCAGACGTCGGTGGCGGTTCCGTCAAGAATGGTACTCGGAACAGTCTAGCACGTATCCCTCTCCGGTGGATGATCAGGGAAATTTTCAAAGCAGAAGTGGGCATTCTCTTCCACCGCTCGATGTTCAACCAGATCGGCATGGATCCTTCAACATTGTATCCCCACGTTGTCCCCCGTCCGCCAGCCATCTATAACAGCCCGATAAAGGCTGAAGTTGACGTACCGTCCGCTGCCGACGATGCGGCAATCCAGTGCGATCCTGATGGCAAATTTGTGAGCGAGGAACTGGAGGATCTTAATGATGCCTGCAGCCCCGTCTACGATCAACTCAAGCTTGCGTGGTACTGGTGGATACTTGAAATTCTGCCGCAAAAGCAGCACTACCAGAGAGAGGAAGATGACCTTTGGGTCAAGGATATGAGGTACGTAGCTCGCGTCGTCTGTCTAGGTGTCTATGTATTGACCTGGTTTGACTTGTTTCTCTCACTTCGACATCAGAGTAAACATGGGTAGAGGGCGCCATGTCCCTAAGCGAGGAACGCTGAAGTTCCACCGATCGGTCAAGATCCGGATGGAAGCGGAAAACCTGCCGGAAGGGAAGTACTGGCCGAAGGCGAAGATGAAGACTGCACCGATATGGGTGGATTAATGGTTGCGCCGAACACGGAAGCAAGACAGGTACCTCAGTCTCGAGCACTTTACGTCTCCCCAATCATCTGGATTTCCTTGGTCACTAGTCTCGTAAGGTCCTCCCGGTCTTTTCACTCTGTACCAAACTTGTAGTGCGGCACTATACACCGCCGCCTACGCTCTTGTATTACCTGCTGGATGTGTTTTGGGTCGTGGCAATTCTTTGTAGCTAGTTTTTTTTTTTTTTTTTTTTTCCTTCAGTAAGTGTATGCTGTGCCATGATACATACCCCTGTGCGTGCACGATTATGCACGCCTCTTTCCTCGCTTAGTAGTTCGCGTATATCGTATACTCCTATGCCTTTGGCACGTGCTTCTACCATCGCATCCTTATTATAGGGCTCCTAAGATCAACGGAGCAACTGCGTGATACTTGCATTTTAGGTGAGTTATGGAGTACTAGCGCCGTTTGCTTGCGATAGGTGGCAGTTTCGCAGTTTCAATTCTCACCAGACATTCGATACTGGCATTTGAATACAGCAAACTACGAAACGATAGACCAAGTTCAAGCAAAATAAAGTAAGTGCTGGAGCAAAGTGACAAGAGGTAAGTAAAACAAATGCACTGGCACAGTTTTTGTGGCCACGGACTTACATAATTTCCTAGCGCCAGATCGCGCTCATCCTCCAGCCCTACTTGCTTACGGACACCGAGGATGATGTCACAAGTGTCCACTGCAAACCAAGATATGATCTGTGCTCCTATGTGCTCCTGTGCCGCTTGAGTAGAAGTTCGCGGTTATTCGCTGAATTTGTAACGCGAACACCCTCTGAACCGGATATTATTGGTATGGGTCCCCACTTGCAGCAGTTGGAATAATCTAAATCTTTTATGCCACGGGTGGAACCGATAGGCCCGTGAAGTAAGGTTGTATAGTAATTTCAGTGCCAGGTGATGCAATAGCCAGGGATACATCTCGAGTTTCCCGTGAGTATGACGAGAAGGCCGTTGCACTGGCTCCACTGGTCAGGGGACGGCGCTGATTGCTTTCCATTGGCAGGCACGCCACATTCCATTGTCATTTTGATAGAAGACAAAGTTAGCGCCTGTACGAGGGCGACCGACAGCCACGGTCGGCGCCTGCCCAACAGTTTTTGAACTCAATACAGATGCGACGTAATTATTCGGGTCGCAAAAGAAGCCGGACGCTTTTCATACTGGTACCTATCGTATAAGAACAGGTCAATCCAGGGGTTCTTTCCCAACTGCCGCCATCGTGCAGCCTCCGGCCGACCAGCGTGTCGGGTAGCGCTTTCTCGTACTCGCAGTCACCCCCTTAGTCATCTCCCGCCGCTGGTGACTCGACCATCAAGATGTCAGAATTCTTGGAAGATGTGATTCCTCCTGTCAATACCGCTCGCACTCTTGTGCTCTGTTTCGACGGCACAGGCGACCAGTTCGATGGTGATGTAGGCAGTTCCCATCCTGATTGTCTTACACAGCTTATTGACTACACTTACTGCTAGAACTCGAACATCGTTCAGTTCTTCTCGATGCTGAAGAAGGATGACTCCACCCAGCAAATGGTGTACTACCAGGTAGACTTACTCACATTTGAACTGCGTCCACCACTGATCACGAGCGGCGCAACAAAAGGCTGGGATAGGTACTTATACCATCCCCCAAATAGCTACACCCATGTATGCCAATCTATCCAAGACCATCGATATGATGGTGGGGAAGAATCTCAATGCTCACGTTATGAGTATGTCACCGAGTCCCCGCATCTCCTTGTTATGGTGCTTAACAGACCTGTGTCATTTTCCACAGGTGGTTACGAGTTCTTGATGCAAAACTGCAAGTTTCCTCACATCTCTTCATTTAACACTGATAGTAATAGTAGATACGCCAACTCCACAGATGAAGGTGGAGATAAGATATGCCTGTTTGGATTCTCGAGAGGCGCCTATACTGCGCGCGCGCTGGCTGGCATGTAAGCCTTTCATAGTGGTGATCACCGGAACGCTTGTTCACCCTGCTGTAGGCTCCACAAAGTCGGTCTCTTACCACGCTGCAACCACCAGCAGGTCCCATTCGCGTACAAAATGTATAGCAAGGATGACGAGGAAGGCTGGAGGCAAAGTACGGCCTTCAAGAAGGCATTTTCTATCGATGTTGATATCGAATTCGTCGGCGTCTGGTAAGCTTCGTGAGCTATTCGATGCATGCGGTTTGGTTCCATTGACATCGGTGATCCGGGTACCTCTGACAGGGACACTGTTAACTCCGTGGGCATCATTCCTCGCAGACTACCTTTCACAAAAGGGAACAACAAGATTCGCTACTTCCGTCACGCTCTCGCGTTAGATGAACATCGAACGTATGTACTCTTGTGATATTTATGATATACGAATCCTCTGATATGAGATCCTCGTGCAGGCGCTTCATGCCGAACTACTACAATCGATCCTCGGAAGCAGAAAATAAGTACGGTGTCCAAAAAGGGGAAATGCCTCGAAGTGGCAGGAAGCCTCCAGCCGCTCATCTCCCCCACGATAAGTTGCCGCAAGAGATAAACAGCTCTAATGGACACCATCATGAAGCAAGTCTTCAAGATATGGAGCGTCGCTACAGCCAGTCGGTCTCAAAAACCGATTTTGATGAAGTATGGTTCGCAGGATGTCACTGCGGTAAGCTCGAGTGGTTTGGCAATTGTCGGGGTCTTAAATATTTGCAACCCATCTCAGACGTTGGTGGCGGTTCCGTCAAGAATGGCACTCGGAACAGTCTAGCGCGCATCCCTCTCCGGTGGATGATCAGAGAGATTTTCAAAGCAGAAGTGGGCATTCTCTTCCACCGCTCGATGTTCCATCAGATTGGCATGGATCCCTCAACCTTATATCCGCACGTTATCCCCCGCCCGCCAGCCATCTTTAACGGCCCGATGAAGGTAGTTGACGCTGATGTACCGTCCGATGTCAACCATCTGGCAATCCAGTGTGACCCTAATGGCAAATTTGTAAGCGAGGAGTTGGAGGATCTTAATGATGCTCGCAGTCCTATCTTCGATCAACTCAAGCTTGCGTGGTACTGGTGGATACTTGAAATACTGCCACAAAAGCAGCATTACCAGAGAGAGGAAGATGACCTTTGGGTCAAGGATCTGAGGTGTGTAGCTACCCTCTTCTATCTAGGTGTGCCTGTGTGTTGACCTGGTTTGAATTTTCCTTTCTCTCGCTTCGACCTCAGAATAAACATGGGTAAAGGGCGTCATGTTCCCAACCGAGACACTCTAAAGCTCCATCGAACGGTCCAAATACGCATGGAAGCGGAGAATCTTCCAGAAGGGGGGAAGTACTATCCGAAGGCGCAGATGAGGGTTGCCCCAACATGGGTGGATTAACGGTTACACCAAACACGGAAGCAAAACAAGGATCCTCAGTCTCTTGCCCCCAGTCTCATACGGCCCTCCCTGGCCTTCTCACTTGTACCCTGCAACTTGTACCAAACTCGTAGCGCAACACTACACGCCGTCGCCTACGCTCATGTACATTGTATATTCCCCACGCCTTCGGCACGTGCTTCTACCATCGTAGCCTTTTTCATAGGCCTTCAAAGGTCAACGGAGCCATAATCCAGTAGCGCTATTAATAGCTGCTTTTGGGATCACGCAACTGTAGTTCTGCAGATTTACGCACCACAGCTCCACAATTATGAATTGTTGTACTCCAGACTTGAGGTAAAGGAGGCAGAACGGGAGTATTGAATGTGTAACGTTTAGACCACCTGTCGGGTGATCGATGATTGATCGGTGACCCTGCATTTCATATGTCTGGCCCGGGTGTTCGGTGTGAATGCAAAAATGGGAAGCACAAGTCGCCGCTCAGCAAAGTTACAAATTCAATTTATTTCAACTCCTATTCATTTAGCTAATGTCAGGCGTCTGAAGTGACTGAGTTGTCTGACCCAGACAGGTCAGACATATCAGATTCCATGTAGCTTTCGTGATGCGGTGTTCCACACAGAGTCTGCTTAAGTTTAGGGAAATATTCAGGTCCCTTCGTTTGACTATGTAGTATCTCCTGTATTTCAGATCTCTGCCCGCTCGCTGAATTGATGACCCGACATTTGCAGGCGTGGAGATTTCATTCTCGCATGAAATATTATATGTTGAGGACACGACTTGAGCGGTTCAACCCTGCGGATGGATGTCATGTTCGAAGCATTGGACGTCGTCGTTACAGAGTCTATCGAAGAACCGATCTGTATGTAGTGACCGGTGACTATATAATCGACGCTGTGACTCCCGTAAGCGTCTCGAACCGGCTGAGGTAAAGTGAAGGGCAAATTCGCCAGCGCCACAGAGCCTCACAAAACCACTGGTGTAGAGGACACTTGGGGACTTGTGCCCAGATCAGTTTCCTTCGTGTTTCGAAATGGTTTGTCCCGAGAAATAGCGACACCTCGTACGTCCACACTCGGCGCAGCTGACGCAGCAAGCCACAGCTGATGTCTAGATGCGCCTGCTCTTGCATCAGCTATGATGCTAGCCCGGTGTAGTTCAGCTAATCCACAATATACACAGAACGATGCTGCCTACCGTTGCAGGTAAGCTTGGTCGCCATCCAAGTCTGGATGTATACCAGCTCGTTCAATCATTTGCCCGATCTTGAGCAAACCCTGGTGACAATAATTACGGTGAACAATTACGGCGTTCGCGTCATTACTCACATACACCTCTCCTGTTTTCCGAATATACTTCAAGATCTAGATAATGTCAAATGCCGTTGACGGAGATAAGAGATGGCATGCCTCTGACAATAGTTGGTGCACTTCTAAGCAAATTGCATGCCAGCAGAACCACAGGATCTGTGGACAAAGATTATGAGTTTAGATAGCTAGAATGGGATGCTTTCCTTGCCATTCCCGTGATGTCGTCCACCAGCGCTCGTTGTTCGGCTCCGCTCTCTGTAGTGTCAAGTTTCATTTGGAGTTTGGTTATCTCTCTTAATATAGAACCAGGGTTGAGTTGCCTGCGTATGGTGTTCAGGACTTGGTATATTTAACTCCAAATGAAATGGTACTGACCCGTGGTAATCAATGCACCTAGGATCAGACACGATAAATTGCAGGAAGAGAAGGCTCGAGTAGACAACTCACGAGTGTCCACACGTAAATGCCATACAAATGTGCTGAAGTATCTTCGTGACTAGTATTAGCTCGTTTCTTTTTGGCTGGTAGGAACGCTTACCCCAGCACCCAGAGTTTGCAATATGGACTTCACCCCGTGCTCCACATCTTGCTTTTGGGTAGGGTCCGGGCTCGATGTGCGATACCACATGCTAAGGGTCTGGCATTCCTTGTGTAAAAGAGGTAACACTACTTCGGGGCGCGGGTCCCGTATGGTTATTGATTGTTGCCTGAATTTGAATGGATTGCGCATCGTCACCAGAGTACCCGGCAATAATTTCAATGGGTGTGAGTGTGACTCATCTAGAAAAGGTGCAATTTGGGATTGCGAGTCAGTATACTTCTTGTGACAGGCTAACCTTCTGCCGTGCCTACGGAACCTTCACCGGCTGTCTCAGTTCCGACCATAAAGGGGAGCTTTTTGAAGAATGTTATCTCGCCAACCTACGTTTACGTGAGCGGACAGGTATCGAAAGAATGCATGCCCACAAAATTTTTCAAGTAATCAAACCCGAACATGTCTGAGAAGAACTTGATTGCTTCATCCACCATCTGTTTATTGTATTACCTCAGTAAGTGTGTGATTGTAGATTTCATGCAGTTATCCACCGTACTCCATGATTATGAAAAGCTTCGGTCTCTGCAGGCTGATGCTACAGCTCGTGTGATCAGCCACTCAAATAAAGATGATAGGAGAGAGGAGTACCATATTCACTATGGCATAAAAGTGTTTCCTATCCTCCGGAACATAACATCAGAGAGCGTCACACATTGCTCTGCAGTGAGCTCACCGGATATCCTCAAATTGTGCTCTTCTCTTCATGCAAGCCGTCTCTCCCTGCAAAACCTGCCAGCTGGTTATATCCGCATCCAGTTGACCTGTACTGTTGATCTGCGGTTGCATGGATTTGGTGGACCCATATGTATATACGGATAAAAGAACCAACCGTCCATTCATGTGGTCCAACACAACAACCAGGACATTGCTTGATGTCAATCATCACAGTGAATTTGTATGTGTCCAGTCTTCTCCAAATAACCGTTGCGGCCCAGATGGATTGGGGAAGGTGGACGTGCTTGACGTTGTCGCTGCGAGACTCGGGCATGCCCCTCGCATGTCGTTTTCTCGCACTCCACATTGCATCATACGCTCTCTCGGCAAAGCTCGAGCATGGTTTGCAGTCATCCTGTTGATTTGCAAGGCATTCATCACAGATGACATGCACCCATTGTTTGCCAAAGTGGTTTCCGAGCCCAATTGCAAAGCGAGATGTGGCGCTGTAGTTGACATAGACTATGACGATGAGATCTGTACCTGACGAAAGGGTGACAACGTTGCCTGTCGTCTCACGAGGGAAGGATTCGCAACGAGTGAAACCATGGTATGAGGCACTCGTGTCGTCGAGTGTCGACACCAGTGCCGGGCCCCGATACCATGGATTGGCAACTTGATGATGTGTAAGGTAGAGCGCCTTGAACTCTGGAGACGTCTTTGTAACCTCGCAACCTTTATCGGTAAAAGTCCTGTCAAAGCTGGATCCGCGGCTGCACAAGTCCACTGTGATTAGATTCCCATAGTGGTCGCTACATGCTAATATGGCCCTGAAGATGGGGGGAGTCGACTCGAAGGTGTATGGAATCGGGTCGAAGACGTGCTGAGTCGAGTGGCAATAAGGTATGACGGGTAAACAAATCTGGATACCTGCATTCGTAGCGACGAACACAGAAAGTTGTTGGGCAGCTTCGCGCAATTTCGATTCATTCCCAAGCTTTCCGAGTTCGTGCTTGTCGATGTACATGATCAAGTAGTCAACAAACGTGTCGGCTTCCACCTTCTGGATGTTGTGACAAGCCCCAAAGTAGCTCGGATCGTCTGCCAGGACGCTACCGTACCGGGGTGCCCTTGCGGAGGGACTCCATGCAAATATGCTGTAGTCGTTGGATTCCCGGATGATTTCCAGCTGCAGTCGCCGGAATGCTTTCTCCCCTTCACCATATAACATTGGCATACTCACCCCAAACAATCCCAGCAACGAATATGCCCGGTCCTCCACTCGTGTTGTCCTGCGGCCGGCTGCCCACGACATAATCTGGGCGACACTGGGTGACGCCGATACCAGACCACCCCGTAAGACACTACAAGGGACCTGTGTAATGCTCTCCAACCTGGGTGCTAAGCTCCATTTGTCGCCGATGCATACCCAGTCCTTGTTGAAGAACTGGACCTCTTTCGGAGCGATGAGTTCCTGGAGTGTCCAGCCTCGTAGGAACCATTCTGGCCAACCGTTGGAAGTACTGAACTTGCTATAGAGCGGTCCAGCAGGAAAGGCTGACTCGTCAACGTCGTGGAGGTATGCATAGCACACCTGCGCGTCCTGGTACCACTGATACATTGAATTGATGGCCTCCGATAGCTCAGCGCTGCTTTGCTTGTCAATGCAGCACGTATCAACCCACAACAGCCTGTGGCCATCTCTCATAGCTTGCTCGCAACTCTTAATGATCTTCTTGTATCCAGCACGGTGTCTGACCTCATCCCTTTCTCCCTCGTCCATCTTCATGAGCCCCGTCATCTCGTCGTAATTGACCTCGGCTCCCCAACGATGTGATAGTATTGCATAACTTGCGCTCTTGTGATCGAGTTCCTTCAAGACCTTCGGTGTTAGGACCAGCTCGTCGGATGTCTTTTTCCCGATCGAGAATGGCATTTACATCCAATAGCCGCATCTTGGACAAAACATTCAGCACTCAATCAACAAGTAGCCTGGGCCATTACATGTACTTCTCTGCCTGAGACTATAAGGTTGTGGTTCTTCACTTGCGGTCGATAGCTTTTATGCCGCTGGGCGAAGGACAATGAAGGCCTGAAACGCATTTAAGTCCAATCCTCGTTGACTTGTTGCAGGCTCGCAGCACTTGTTGCCGCACACGTGTAGAACAAGTTAGAATTCGGCAGCATTCCACTTCTTATTGAAGTACTCATTGTAAACGTATCTCACTCACCCACCTACTGGGGCTCGATTGTCAGGATGTCGAAGCCTCTGGATGACACGATCCCCCCTGCGCACGCACATCGCACTCTCGTGCTCTGCTTTGATGGCACAGGTAACCAGTTCCATGATGATGTAGGTGGTTGTCTTGTTCATCGCATGAAACTTGTTGACTCCCACCCACTGCTAGAACTCGAACGTCCTTCAGTTATTTGACATGCTGCAAAAGGATGTCCCCTCCCAACAAATAGTGTATTACCAAGTAGGCTTGGTCACACTTAAGCTGCGTCATTGCCAACCACTCACGACCGGTACAACAGAAGGCCAGGATAGGTACTTCCACAATCCCTCAGTTAACTACCCTCTTCTTGGAAAAGTGGAAGAACTTCGATGCTCACGTTCTGGGTTTGCCACCAAATTTGCATCCCTCGTTGCGGTGCTAAGGAACATTTCGACAGGCGGATACGAGTTCTTGATGCAAAACTGTAGATCTTTCTTACATCTTTGCATGAGTCCGATATTGATATGACAACTCCACAGATGAGGCAGGTGATAGGGTATGCCTGTTTGGATTCTCGACAGGCGCCTATACTGCACGCGCACTGGCTGGCATGTAAGGCTTTCATAGCCTTGAACACCGGAACACCTGCTCAGCCCCACTGTAGGCTCCACAAAGTCGGTCTCTTACCACGCTGCCACCGCCAGCATGTTCTGTCTGTATACAAAATGTATGTTAAGAGTGATGAAGTAGGCTGGAGGCAGAGTACGGCCTTCAAGAAGGCATTTTCTCTCGATGTTGACATCGATTTCGTTGGGGTTTGGTAAACTTAACGAACTAATTGGGATCCGTGGTTTTGTTCCACTGACTTGGCTATTGGGTACTTCGGACAGGGATACGGTTAACTCCGTGGGCATCGGTTCCCGCAGGTTGCCTTTCACCCCATCCAACCGCAGGATTCGCTTCTTTAGGCAGGCCCTTGCACTTGATGAACATCGAGTGTACGTACTTGAGTGATGTTTACCATGTAGTATCACTGAGACATCTTCTTGACAGGGGCTTCACCTCGATCCATTACAATGGGCCCCCACAGGAAAATAGACTTCGCGTTCTTGAAGGGGAAATGCCTCGAAGCCAAAAGCAGCTTCACACTGCTGATATTCTCAACGATGGGCATCTACAAGGCAAAAATAGCCCGAACGAACGCCGTCATGAAGCAAGAGCAAGTCTTCAAGATATGGAGCGTCGCTACAGCCAGTCGATCCCACAAACCGATTTCGATGAAGTATGGTTCGCAGGATGTCACTGCGGTAAGTTCGAACGGTCTGGCAACTATCACGGCCTTCAATATTCGTTTCAGACGTCGGTGGTGGTTCCGTCATGAGCGGTACTCGGAACAGTTTAGCGCGTATCCCTCTTCGGTGGATGATCCGGGAGATTTTCAAAGCAAGTGTAGGCATTCTCTTCCACGGCTCAATGTTCCAGCAGATCGGGATGGACCCCTCAACATTGTATCCCCATGTGGTTCCTCGTCCACCAGCTGTCCTTAACGACCCGATGTATGTTCACCATGGCCCTGATGTCAAGTTTGTGAGCGAGGAAATTGAAGATCTCAATGATGCGCTCAGCCCCATCTACGACCAACTGAAGATTGCGCCATCCTGGTGGCTACTTGAATTGCTGCCGCTTTTGCGGCGATACCCAAGGGAGTCAGACGGCGCTTGGGTGAAGGGAATCAGGTTTGCAACTCCCGCCTACTGTCTAGGAGCCTATGTGCTAAGCTGGCATTTGTTCTGTATCGACCCGACACTAGTCTTCACCTGGGTAGAGCGCGCAATATCCCCGTAAGAAGAACCCTGAGGATACATCGAACGGTTAAGACACGGATGGAAGCGCTACCAGAAGGGAAGTACTACCCAAAGGCGAGACTTAGGAGTGAACCTCAATGGGTGGATTAACAGTTTTGCCAAGCACGGCGGTTCCAAGTACTTCACGACCCTACAGATATCCGAGCGTATCTTGATTTTCTGGGCTAACCTCATCTCGTGCGACCCTCACTGGCCTTCTCACTCTATTCCATGCAATATCACACCAAATTTTCAGTGCGACACTACATACTGGTGACCGTATTGTGTCTCTTTCCTGTCTTTGTATGTATTTTTTATTTCCCCGCTGTGGTTTCCGACGATGCCGTTACGTCCTCAAGACTTTGAAGGTCACATCTGATGGGATATCAGAACTATGTTCCGCATGTATGTACTATAAATTCAGATAATACATAATAATGGTGCTTGCTGCGTGAGTTAACATAACCATGTTATAGGCAGCGCTGAAAGGCTGAGTAGAACTACATGAGCTCCGCAACTCCTAATTCTCACCAGACATTTGGTAGCGGGAATAAATAGCTTTAGTCCATGGTGACCAGTAGGCAAGCGTCAAAGTACGCACTGCTACATGCAGGTGTCTGCTCTTGGGTCGTTTCGCTCGGTTATGTACCATCTTAAACATTCAGACCCCCACTCTACGCGTTGAGTTTATGAACCGTCATCACTGCAAGGCAGAACGGCATTCCATTCCAATTCCGACATAGTATCATGCATGTGGAACGGATGACCCCAAAGCCCCGGGTGCGTTTCCTCCATTAGTCAACCCAAGTAGGTTCAACCTTGAGCTTCGCCTTGGGCTGATACTTCTCCCGCAACGCCTCTGCGTCCATCCGTATCTTGACTGTCCGATGTACACTCACACCTGCGTCTTGTCTTGGAACACGGCGGCCTCTGCCCCTATTCACGCTGATGTTGCATGGAAGACATGGCATTTTAGTACGGATAAGTTTACGAAAAAAAGGTTTCGTGACGGACCTGATCTTCGTCACCCAAGCATTGTCCTTATCTCTCTGGTAGTGTAGCTGTTGCGGCAAACCCTCAAGTATCCACCAGATAGGCCTCAACTTGAGCCTATCATGTATGTCGCTTAACGCATCAGCGAGGTCCTCTTGCTCCTCGTTCACAATTTTGGTGTCTTCAATATCCTGGCTTGACGAATCTCTTTCAACTTTGTCCGATAGAGGAGAAGTCGTTGGCATGCTAGTCAAGGCTGGTGGGCGTTTGAGCACGTGGGGGTACAATGTAGCAGGGTCCATCCCAATTTGCTGGAACAGAGGCCGATGAAACAGGATGCCAGTATTAGCTTTAAAACACTCCCTGATCATCCACCGCAGAGAGATACGCGATAGACTAGGTTGAGTGCCGTTCTCCACAGCTCCGCCTCCTACATCTAAAATTCCAGGAAAATCAGGTCTCGCTATACTATGGCCATTTGTTGTGAGGTAAAATACGCACCACGATGGCAACCCGCAAACCACACTTCCTGGATGTCTGTGGGCGTTACTGATTGCGAGAAACGGTGTTCTAGTTCCTCACACCCCTCATGGTGTATATCCGTGCCACTCTTTTCGTGATGTGTGATATGGAGAGTATAGGGTTTCTTTTCCAAGGTGTGCGGTGTCTCGTCTTTGCAAACTTCTTGTGCATCATTGTTCGCCTCCAGTGGTTGGTGGCAGAAACTAGGAATGAACCGCCTGCATAGGAAGATGGTATTGTGTCAGGGAAGTGAAGGATGTCACAAAATACATACACTCGGTGTTCGTCAAGTGCGAGCGCATGCCTGAAGTACCGAATCTTGTTATTCGCCCTCGTGAACGGCAATCTACGTGGCACAATGCCTACACAATTTACCGTGTCCCTGACGGGCCAGGAGCACCCAGGTCAATGACAGTGGGCTACGTGCAACAACGCCTGAACTACTCCGAAACTCACCAGACACCGACAAATTCGACACTGACATCGATCGCAAATGCCTTTTTGAATGCACGGCTTTGCCTCCACCCTTCCTCATCATCCTGACTGTACATCTCGTACGCGAACGGGACCTGCTGGTGGTTGCATCGTGGTAGAAGACCTACTTTATGGAGCCTGGATCGGGTTAAACGAGTGGTTCGTAGGGTGCACTGCACCAGACTCTTACATGCCGGCTAGAGCGCGGGCCGTGTAGGCTCCACTCGAGAATCCAAAAAGACATATCTTGTCACCTTCCTGGTCTGCAAACAAGTCCACACTATGTCAGTCTCCGCATCAGGCGAGAAAGCAGAAAAGAAAAAGACATACAGCTCTGCATTAAAAACTCGTAGCCGTCTGCACACCCAAAGACACGCGTGATCATCAATGTCGGGATATGTAATGTGAATACGAACACGTTGACTACGCACCCATCACATGCGCATCAAAATGTGTTCCGACCATCATGTCGACGATATTGGATAACTTGGGTACAGTATTGGTGCCCATCCCAGCCTACCGCGGAACCTCGCTGTTAAAAGCAGAAGACACGGCGTAGTACGATGAGCATACATGGTAGTATACCATTTGATGTTGGGGATTATCCTTCTTCAGCATTGTAAAAAACTGCCCGATGTTCGAGTTCTGGCGATAGATACGAACGGCTCTATGGTTCACCGATCAGTAGGGATAAAATTACTTACCATCGTATTGAACTCGGAGCCAGTCCCGTCAAAGCAGAGAACGAGAGTGCGATAGTCATGGGCGGGGGGTATCACGCCTTGGATGAATTCTTGGGCCCGAACAGTTGAACCTGAGGAGTCGGCGGCGTGAAAACCAACAGGTCGAGCCCCATGAGCTGAGGTAGGGTGAAGAGTCTGCGAGGGAGCTGGGGTCTCTGACATGGAGGGCTGGTAACTGGGTGGCGGGGCAAGACCACAGCCGTTAGAACCCACTCGATCTTATAATCGCGAAGCCAGGGTGGCAGAAGTAAATGCATTAAAAGCACCTTGCCGCTTGGCCGATTAGATAAAAGGTCACTTGACCAGCGCTTCCGCTCTGAAATTCATGAGGAACCAGAGCTTGCACCAACACTGACACTGTCCTGAGAAGAAGACACTTTCAGTACGACTTCGCCATGAGGAAATTCACTAGTTAAGTGTCCATACACCCCAGCCAGGTGTCATAAACCTGGGGAGTATGCAGAAATAGGCGTTAGACGTACTGCCAGTGCTTGCCAGACTGCCAGTGGAGCTTCTTGAGCGCTTCAGAAACGCATGTTCAGGGTCCATACGTTCCAGCCTTCATCCATCCTACAGACCTGCCGTTCCTCCGGGACCTATTACCTATTATTGTAAACACGCCAACTCGACAGGTCATGGCCATTGGCCAGAGCACTCGTAAACCGTTGATATCGGTCATGTCGCGTAAGTAATTCTGAGATAGCCTCTCGACAAGCCGAAGGAGGTCCCTTCTTCGTATGCAAGTGATACTTGCCGAGAAGTTTAACGCGGATCTATCGTGTTTGCGTACGGAGCTCAATTGTCAAACACAGGGAGAACTCGATGGCAAGCTTGCTAACGAGTTCGAGTGACAGTACCTGTACACGTGTTGAGGCGTGCTTCAAGTTTCATTATGAATAAACGTACTACTAATTATGCAATACTCACGTTGATATGCTTGGCTCTATAATTAGTTCGTGTGCCCGTTCCGACAACAAAGCACGAACATCACGCAACCATTGTTAGTCCTGCATCACACGAATGGCAGCGGTAAACGAAATCATTGTCTGCGTTAGCCTACATGTACCGTACATACACAGCCAAATGCAAACGTTGGCTTCTACATACATTCCGCACTGGTGTCAAATTCTAGCGCGGTCGATGGAATAGCCACAAAAAAAGAGAACAGTAACAAGAAGTGGACCCACACTTCCGAGCGTCCGATTCATACATACTAAAGAAAAAGTAGAGGCTTATCGTAATACAATAAGAAAAGGTGGCACAGACACAGAAACAATAGGAGACCTTGGGGGAACGTGGACGGTTCGGGGAGGAAGCCCTTTAAGACCTCTCGCCTCTGAGGCGACGAGCCAATGCAAGGTCTTTGGGTTGACTGCGAACGAGAAGTCAGTAATGTGGATCATGGGGGTGACGGAAAAACAAGTGGAATGAGACATACATGGTAACACCTAGACAAAAGCAGTGCGTGTGAATTTCGAGCTTTGCGCAGCAAAAAACGACTCACGTTTAGCATGGATAGCTGCCAAGTTGGTGTCTTCGAAAAGTGAGACGAGGTAAGCTTCGGCAGCTTCTTGCAATGCCATGACGGCGGAGGACTGGAAGCGCAAGTCCGTCTGTGGTGGAGGAAGTCAGCGTCATGCCAAAGAAGAGAGGGGGAGAACAAACCTTGAAGTCCTGTGCAATCTCACGGACGAGCCGCTGGAAGGGGAGCTTCCTGATGAGCAGCTCAGTGGACTTTTGGTACCTTCTGATTTCACGAAGGGCGACCGTTCCGGGACGGAAACGATGAGGTTTCTTCACACCACCAGTAGGGGCCTAAGATAACAGTCGCCAGTGGTCAGCTGCCACGTTGTCGGAACAAAGGGGTACCTACGGTTGCGGCAGTCTTCCTAGCAGCCTTGGTGGCAAGTTGTTTACGCGGGGCTTTGCCTAGAAAAGTGGTGTTTGATTAGCCATGACAGGATGTTGTCGTGCGCTTATCTCACCTCCGGTAGTCTTACGGGCGGTTTGCTACAAGGAGATGGTATTACTAAATTTTTTTTAAAGTGACGTCTCAGACGGTGTATTACCTTGGTACGAGCCATCGAAAGATGTAATTATATGTTGATTTTATGTTGTGTTGTGATGAGTGACGACGACAGAGAAATTCGGTCGGGTGGTGGTTGCAGTGAAGGGGAGAAACGGGGGGGAATTCTGTTGATTCAGCACTCCGAAGATTCAAATTCCCACGCCTTTCTGAGGTCGAAATCTGTGCACTGACCCTCGGAAGATTCGGGTGGCCATGAATTGTACTCGTTTCTAGTCACGTCTCACTAAGTTATGTTGGGACACCGAAAACATATATCATAAACTGTCCACGACGACAAAATATACGCCGTCTCGTGGATGATATCTACGTTATGGACAGTCGATGTTGTACGATGTGTCTTGAATATGTTGTATCGGTGGCGCTGCGCGTCGAGTCATGACTCCATGAACATATGGCATCATGAAAACGTCTGTAAGTCTCCCCAAATGACTTGGTCTTCTCCCCATCCAATCTGTCTTAAACCCCCGTTTCTTTACCCACTCGTGGGGCAAACGTGTTTTCTATTCCAGTTTCCCAAAGTTCCATGATAGGTAAGCATACAGGAGGACCCTGTCACACAAATGCAAAACATTCGTGCCTCCTTCCCGCGAACAAACTTCCGTTATTTATCAAACTCTCTCTCCATTCATAGTCTTCTGGAGGAGGTGGGTGGGTTGGGCGCAGCCCCATCTAAGCGATTTTTGCGCTTGCATGCTTAGGTCCGGCAGCCCACCCGACGGGAGGCCTTTTTTTCCGAGTGATGAATTCATCTACATAACTATCTCTGTTACTCGATTTTCAGATTGTTAAGTATTTCAAAAGCACGCCGCATCTAGAGGTGAGAGCGGGTCCAGCGGAACTGAACCTTCTTACTAGGGTTTGGGTGACAACGCATACAATGTGCGTTACCCGCGCTGCGGACTATGTACGCCCGCCCATCACATTACAATCTAACTTTCCATCCTATCTCGCGGGAGTAGTGGGTTATGAGTATCGATCACGAACCAATATGGCGTGCATTCCAGCGTCCGCCCTAGCTGATCACGTTCGGTCTCCGAGCTGCCTCGAGGTACGTGTCATCTTCAAGTTTCACCAAGAACGTGTCGTGGATATGTCCTCAAGAGGCTACAGTCTCGAAAACAGTGCGGCGCATCTATTACATCCCCAGGGGAGGTCACGTCGTTGGATAACACGTAGTAAGCCTCTCACCCGCGGACATAGGTGGAAGAACTCTCGAGGCCTGACAGGTAGTGGGGTCCTGAGAAAAGAAGGAGAATTTACCCCACCCCGGGATTTGTACCTTTGGAGTCCGATCCGAGAGCCCGTGCCGCACTCCTGCCCAGTGTGGGGCCTCTGGATACATTCGGTGACACTTGTCATGAGAAGTGGTAAGTGTCTGAACTGTGTCCATGAATCAAACAGTTTCTGTTTTTCTAATTGATAAATGGGACCGATGGCTGAACAGCCTACTACTTCCTGCTAGGCAGTCCCTTGTGATGGCCGTCTGCACTAAACCCGATTACAGCTAGCAAGTCTTCGATGACAGAGTGTCAGTTCCGCTTTTTTCCCTCTCCAACTGTCATGCATCATGGTCAGCTCCCTTATCATCCAATGTGGCAGGCAGCCCAGCTCAAAAGGCCCTATGTACCGAAAATGGGATGGTAGATCTGCGCAGATCCGCGCGGGTTTTTTACGCCCAACAACAACTTTGGCAGTGATTGATTCTCTACGACGGTCCATCACGCGTCACGGCAACTTGCAAACCGATCACTTACAACCATGCATCGCCTGTGGCTATTACACGGGTCCCCGTGTCTAATAAGCCGTATCTGTCAAATCATGTCTTTTTCCATCAATGTCCGCATGTATGTACATGTCGTTGTGTCTGTCATTCACAGATGTGACAATACATACATTCAACAAATTGTATGAGAATGACGAAAGGGTGGTAATACATCCGGCTAATGCATGTGAATTGTACAGCGCCAGATAGGGTATTATGTTGGGAGCAAAGTGTCGTGAGGGTCGTCGATATCGTCATACACAGGATCATCCCAATAGTACACCCGAACGAGCGAGAACGCTCTGTCGGGTGGACACGAAAACACAGATTATCTGTATCCGAACATCCGATATTATCCAATACAATGATGGATCCCCGTGGAAAGTAGGGACGGGAAAAAAAAAATCCAACACCAGGCTATCGGGACGAGCGTGTCATGTTGGGAATACGACGGTGGGGGTATTTTAGAAACCTCCAAGACAACCCTCAAAATCGAGTGAGGGGAATGTGAAACTGCTACGTTGCTGTTGTTGTTGTTGATGATGATGATGATCAAGTTTGCCAAGGCCCTTCGGACTCCGCGGTTGACTATATTCGTTGTTGGATTTCTTTCCACTTTTCCTCCCTTTCGTGGGAGGCGACTGGGTATGGTGGTGGTGATTCGAATAGGACGACGGTGGTGAACCTTCGGGAGACAGGTATGAGTGCGGGGGTATCACTGGTGGGTTCATAGTATGGTATGGAGACGGAGGTGTCCACGATGTGGTGTGAGTCGTAGCGTAAAGCATAGACATGGAACGATGTGAAGCAACATCGAGTTCTTCGTCCGTCGGTGTCGAGACTTGACTATCGGATGACGAGCTATCTGAGTCTGAAGACAAGTCACATGAAGTACCAGGTATGAGCGGTGGAGGAGGAAACGGGGGAGGTGGTGAGTGACCTGGTGATGACCATAATAGAGACGAGGGACAGGTCTCGGGCGCGCATGCTTCGTAGGCGCGAGGGTGGAAGTAGCTCCCTTTGGGAGTCGGTCTTCGTGTCCGTGAGTGAGCGGAAGAGGACGAATCGGATTCGCGCCTCTCGCAATGAGAAGTGTTATTGTCTGTGAACAACTCTCGTTCGTGTCGACCTGGGAGCGCACAGACGTTCGGAGCGACAACGACAGGCGTGCGGTCGTAGATGGTCGAAGAGTGCGTCGTGAATGTCGACGTAAGCGTCGGCGTCGGTGGGAAGTGGACGTGGGGAGTGCGCAGGACAGACGGACATGTTGCAAACGGGAATGGTTCTGCAAGTGGCTCTGGGGTAGGCAGTTCTATGCGAGGTTTGAGGATCGGTCGCGGAGACATGTACGAGTGTCAGATCTACACACGAAGGAGAGAGAACAAGCGGCAGAGAGGAAGGGGAAAAAAATGATGAGAGCAAAGGAACACACCGCCAATTTATCGCAGAGGAAAGGGGGTCACCAGGGGAATGCGGAACGTGTTTGCCGGGCCAGTAGCAGATCCCAGTAAACACAGGATTGGTGCGCAACCTGTTGTGATATCGTATTTCGTGGAGCCGGCATGTCAGCCCCGTTGCTGTCCAGTCCACCGATCAACCTGGAATACTTACTTTGACAACCACAGCTGGGTTTTTTTTTGGCACGCAAGGGACAACAAAACTATTCGGCTAGTCTCTGTCGTTTTTAATCTCCTGCCATTGCTGTTCAGTAACGACATGCGTTACCTGACACCAACGAACGTGCTGGACATCATTCTGACACAATAATGCCACCCTCCTATGATGGGTTTCCCTTGGGGTGGCCACCGGTTGAGTTGAGGGTGGCCATGAGTTTGCAGCACACGCAGGTCGACCACAAAAGGTGCAAATAACAATTTGTTGTTGGTCCCCCCTCCCCATAATCTCAGTTTGCCTCAATGGCACAAAAGACGCAAGGGACCGGCCCATATGGAATACATATTTCACCGGTGCCTGCCCTGTAATTCGCTTCGCATAATGCGCCTATATATCGTTCGGTCTTTCAGCGCAAAGATCTCGTTGGCCCAGTGGGAGAAAAACGTTGCCATCATAACCCGAAGATTCGTGATCACCGGGACCGGGCCTGGCCTGGTCAGCGGACGATATATACTTACTTAAGAGAAGTGCGAGACTTCTTTGATTTTGTCGCGACGTTTCACTCCGACGGGACAGGTGTCAGCATCTATGTAGTAGCCGTGCTTTGTGTTCCTCTGAGATATATATATATCGCTATCGTGATGAAGTTGGATACAATGTGTGTGTAGTGGTTAACAAGTCTACATAATGTAGTAGTGGGAAAATATGCAAAACGTAAGGTTCAAGGAAATGTGGCACCAGTCACGGCGGCGTGTGGACAAAAGAACAAACAAATGGGTATGCCGACAAGCTTAGGTTGACCATGGATTGGAGAGATAACTGGAAGACTTGCCCGCTTCTGGCACATTCCACGGATCTTGCTCCACACTGTGCAACGTTACTTTCCCATCCAACGACCCAAAAGAGAGAGACGTGGAACGATCAGGTATCGCGTAAGCCCTAGACTGACTGGAGAGCACGTCGGTGGACATCCCAAATGGATTTCCAAACGCATGAGCTGTGCCGGTCGAGTGTACCGGACCATTCGAAGTCCAAATGGGTCCCTCGGCCGCAGAAAAGGATATCCCGGGAGAATTTCGCAGCGAATTGGCAGTCGAAGTTGATCGGGCTACATCATCATCGTCATACAAGACACCGGCCTTGTCATCGTCACTAGAGCCCCCGTCTCGTAGGGACAACGTAGAGGCAAACCGGGTGTCCAGGGAACCGTGTATAACATTCTGGCTCCTATTTGAAACATTATCACGTGGCGGCGTCAAATCCCCGGAGAGCGGCGGTGGCGACTGTGGAGCTGATATTGTTGGCCGTACTTCTGGCAGTGGCGTGGATTTGGCCAGCACTCGCGCTTGCCTAGGTTGCGGTATATGGAGTTCTTCAGGGTGATGCTGTGACTCTCCAATCACTCTCCTGATAGCGCTTAGGTCGAAGCCAGCATGAGTGGAATCTATTGACTCCCTTCCAGGGGCGGTGGCGGTGGCGTCTGTGGCAGCCGAGCACAGCAGACGCGTTTGTAACATCTAGTTCGAGGCGGCAAGTCATCTTCAGATGATTTAGATAACGGAGAGGTAGGGGGTGCGTGACCCTATCGCGGCAGCAACAGGTGGTCGTGACACGTGTGAAGCCTTCGGAGGAGCTTGTTTCTTCTTCCTCGAGAACCATCCCTTCTTCTGCTGAGTTCAACTCCTCATCTCGTATAACCACTCGTTCCTCCTTGAACTCGGGTTCCTGGTAGAAGAAGTCTCGAGTTAACACGACCGTGTGAAAGGAAATTGAAACGTACCACAGGCTCATCGAAGTAGTCAGCCGAGACCGGGAAACCAAGTTGATCCAGGATCAGTGGCATGAACGTTCTGTAGCTCATATGCCCTGATATCTTATCTGTCACGTCAACGTTCTCCACGCCCGGCACGTCTTCGACGGGCCTTAACCCCGCAACAGAGCTGAGACCAGCACTCGTAGCACGGAACAGATAATTTAAAACCCAATCGTTCCTCGCGTACGCATTCACGAAGCGCCCAGAAACGACGCTGCGCACTTCGTACCACATACTTTGTGACGCAGTAAGGGTGGCTCCGAGGAGAAAGACATCCTGTACGATGCCAAATGCTTTGGACTTGGCAAGATCCAGAAGCGCGTAGAATATAACCCGGGCCCCAAGAGAGAACCCAATCAGTGTGATTGGTCGCACACCGAGGTGACGTTGAATGAGCAGCTGTGCCAGCACACTACCCGCTGCTCTCGCACGGTCAAGAGCGTTGTTCCAGGGGTTATCGATCAAGTACCCCAACTTCGTCAATACTTGAGGTTAGAATCAGCTTCTTGTCTACAAACTAGCACTTCGCCCAAAGGAACGTACTGATTGGCCATTGGAGAGCACCCATCAGTGCTGTCATCACGGTATGATGTAATACCGTCTGGCCGATCTGGGTCAAGATTTCGGTAGTCAAAATCTTAATCGCACTGCCCGTTTCCATAATCATTTCCGGTTCCCAGAGCACGCTGAAAACGTCCCCAACGACTGGATCGAGAACACTGAATGGAAGGCGGACGTCGTCTAATTTGCCGTTCATAAAACTGTGCGAAGCGTGTTTGAGTTGGAAACCCACGGGATTGCAACGTGGTAGACGCACCCGGGAACAGTTAATATACAGCTAACACGCTTGTTGTTATGCAAGGGCAATACCTCAAACGTTTTGACGTGCCGAGTCCGTCTGGCCATTCCGCGGGCTGCAATGCCAGAGCCAGTGAGGACACCACCCGTCGTGACGACAGCTGCGCCTCCCGCTCCTGCAAGAAAAGCCCGTTGTCCCTGATATACCGATCGTAGTGAAAGCTGCCCCAAGACCCGCGCCAATGACAGGGGCAAGTAGACCCGCTGAAAGTCCGATGACGAGACCACCGCCTACACACTATTTGGAATTGACGCTTCCAAATAGAGCGGAGAACGACATACCGAGAGTTGCCAGACCCACCATCATGTATCTTCTTTTCCGAAGAGCTTTCGATGCGCCGTCAATGATCTCCTGGTTCTCCGTCTTCTCCACGCCTTCCTGAATCTCGAGTGCTTCTGTGACTCGACACTCGAATTTGGCAACGTCGATCCATCCGAGTCCAAGCTTGATAGCGACGTTCTCTAGTAATACGCGAGAGCGTGCGTCATAAACGCTGTCTGCGATGGACATGAGGAATAGATCACACAGCACTGTCCACCGGATATCAAGCGTGACATCCTTGTCGACAGCTGAGAGGGAAGTAGTGACTCCAGGGAGAGAGGTAGATGCGACAGCAGTTCCTTCGAGTACACGCGATGTCGTCTGGAAAAGTAGACTTGGTCGGGGTTGGTGATCGTGATGGTTGTGGAGACCTCGGTGGTTCTGTGAACTGGTTTGCATCGCGAGAAACATACGGCTTCAGTCGCTCTGCGTCGGCCTGTCTTTTGGCCTCAGCAGGATCGTACTCGGGATTGGCGACGGTATGCGTAGTCATTAGAGACGGCACGAGATCGCTTGCTTGCACGCCATGCAAATCCAAGCTGTCGATCATCTTTTGCTCTAAAAAAAGTGGGTTGAGTTGACACAGGGGTTGCGATGGAGAACGCACCTGCAGTCTCGAGTTCCATGTGGTAGTACAATCTGCCCAAGATCTTCATCATCCATAGCTCCATGTTCTGTGCGGCCGGCTTGAGCTCTTTCCTGTTAGACCTCTTCAGTTGCTTGACCATTTCCTTGGCCGTCAGAGCGCACAGCCCGACATAAGCGATACGCTGAGCCTCCGTGAGCATGTTCTTGGTGGTCTGCATCTGGCTGAGTGGCGTCATGGCCTTGTCTTCGTCGAAGAGGTATCGCGTGCGCAGGTTGACTTCGTCGGCGTCGTCCTCCTCTTGTACTCGTAGACGTGTATACTCGTTCTCGTTCTGCTCTGCCTTGGAGCGCCATTCGATACCTGTGTCGTCGAAATCGATGAGGTTACCAGTAGCGTTCCCAGTGGTGCCAGTAGCGTTCTTCTTTGTAGGTTGTACATAGTGGTATTTCTTCTGGTCTTCCTCGTCGAGTGCACACGCCAAGTCATCTTCTTTCACGACGGGCATGTCCTGCCATCCCTCGTCATCTCCATCGTCGTCGTCGAACCAATTGGGAGTTTGAGACGGCTGGACTCTGGCCGACATGGACATTTCGATCCAAGCAAGATCAGTGACATCAAGCCAGCTCGTAAGCAAGCGCGGGGAGGAGCTCCTTTCTCACACCCTTGCTAATTACAGTACATCCCCGACTCCCACGGAGTGGAGGAGGGTTGTTACATCGCCAGGCACGTAGGACTCCAAGCAAATGAATGCGCACGACTTTTTTACCTAATGTGGAAAAGACTATTTGTCCTTGTTTGATTATGAAAATTTTTGCCAAGTACAGTACAATAGGTCCTATTGCATATGGTCGGGACAGCCAAAATGCTTATGCACTATGAGGTCCATGCAACAACAGGTCGTCACACTTCTGTGATGCTATGTGACATGCCTATAGGCACCGAGTATATACAGCAGCAACACAGCTATTTACACTTGATAAATGTGTCTAGAGTAGTCTGAGTGCAATTGAGCATCTCCTCATGACATAACATTGCCTGATATTTAAACAGCAAGTTAGTCAATGTGAGTGAGCACTGAGGATCACCAAACTGCATGCATGCCCCTTCGAGCTGCTGACAAAGCACTATCAGTTCAGTGTGCGAGATTGACTGAGTGGGTTCTTCGTTACCCTCGTCATCCTCAACCTCCTCAATCATGTTGTCACAGTCAGGCCAAGAGCTCCTCCTGCACCTGGTTAGCAATTCCCTTCACAGTCCCATCTGACTCGCTTTCTTCAAGCTGCCTCTCCTCAACTGGGTTAAGAACTTCCTCCAGTGTGGGAGCATCTCCAAAGATGTGCTTGCGGGTTTTGAGTGAACAAATCTGGTCCTGTAGTTCTGCTTCAACAAATTCCAGTTGGTGTGCTTTCAGCTGGGCAAAGATTGAGCAGGAAGTTTGATCGTGAGGCCACTTCGGGATGTAGCTGTGTCCTGGAGCATGTTGACAGCACAAAGTGCCTGCTCGACATTCCCTTCTGCATCCATGACCGCTTTCAGTGCTGGTCACCAGTCTGCATCAACAAAATGGTCACCTGAGGTGGGCTTGAAGGGCAGATTCTGCATCAGGGAGAGTCATCTCTGAAGTTATAAAATCATGGAGAATAGTCCATGTGAGTGGGTCGGCATGAGTTGGATAAGGTAGGAGGGATGGAATGGCAGATGGATCTCTGAAATGGCACTTAGCAGATATTCAGGTTTCAATTAACAACATGAATGTGAACTTACAGTTGGATTTGGGTGTGATTCCAGCAGTTTCTGATTGTTTCTTGTGTCACCATAAACCATGCTTCTTTTGCCATGGTCATTGCCTCCAGTAAATTAATTTTATAGATGTTTGCTTCACCAGCATCATCAAGATCAAGAGCACGAGCACAAAAACTTTGGTGATAGAGTGCCTTGAAGCATCAGATGATGCCAGCATCACATGGCTGGACAAATGATGTCATCCTTGGCTCAAAGAAGTCAAGATCAACATTTGTTGGCTTGTAAGGTGTCACAAGGTGGGCACTGAAGTTGTCAACTTGAAGACAAATGTGCCAGTACTGTCGCTTCATATGGAGGTCAAGCCTCTTTAGCCACCTGTTTTCCTCAGTTGTTAGAAGCTGTGTCAATTATGTAATCAATCATATGCACTCTTCAAACAACACTGATGTCATCCAGGCATTAGCATTGTTCCAATAATAAAATCCACATTGCTCTGGACTTTGGCTCTTGAAGCATCATGGTTTCCTTGCTTTTCCAATAAAAAATGGCTCAAGTTGCTCACTGCCATCAGCATTACATGCAAGGCCTATTGTAATCCGAAATTTGTCCTTCTTCTTGCCACTCATCTGCTTTGTTGCAAGGCCATGATCTGGAGGACAACTGTAAATTAAATTAGATAAGATAAACATGGGTGTCATATGGCTTACAATGGGAACAATGCCATTTCATCAAAATTAAATCAATCACATGGTGCATATTTTGCAAGAACCTTGTGACAGTGTTGCCTCTCCCTCTCTACTGCATCAGTATCAACTGAGCCAGCCTCACCATGGTGTCAATGTTCATGAATCTTGTAGGTCTTGCAGAATGATGAGACCCAGCCATCACCAAGGAGTCATTCCTCTTTGGGAATTTGCAATTCCTCTTCAAAATGCCTCCACTTCTCCCATAACATTGGCCCATTTACCATTTCTCCCTTATTCTCCATATGTCTGATCCATAAGACCAGTGCACGCTCAACCTGTGGACAGGTGACAATATGAGCCTGCTTTGATGACAGTGCAGTAGGGTTGTCATTGATCTGAGCCTCCATTTTGGGATGATCACATAATTTGCATGAGAGTGTTGCTTGATTGAAGATGAGGGCACCAGTTTTGAGAGTCGCAAAATGCTGGACAATGTCAGACTGTGCTACACCAGGGTGAGCATCAACATAACTATAGACAGACATCCAATCTGCAAGTGTGAGGTGTGTATGACAAGTGGATGCCAACTTCTGAGCAGAGGTGGCAGGTGTCCCAGCAGTCTTTTGTCGCTTTGTCAGCTGAGAGGCTGGAATGGGTTTGGTGCATGGTTTGCACTTCAAAGTTTCTGGCATCATGATTGGTTGGGTCTCGAGTATGTTGTTAGGTGGGTGCAGGGTGGGCCTTACATATGAATGCAACAATGTTTTTCCAAGTCCCATTGTCCCATTGTCTCGTTGTAACCTCCTCCTAATGCATAGTCACTGTTGTGAGGCAATGCATTATTCTTGCATTTTTAGTGTGCCCAACAGTGGGAAGGCAAAAAGTTTATGCATTGTTAGAATTATGCATAGTCACATCATGCAATATGACCTATTGTACTGTAATGAGTAATGGACATGCACCAGGTTTCCTGTGTGATAAGTAGAAGGGCAGAAAATAAAACCCAAATGAATGTATACCCAACAATCCAATAAAATGAGTGTGTATTCTGGCTGCTAGTGAGCTTTGAGTCCTTGTAATGAGTATTGTGTGGTTGTGTTGGCTGCACCATGTTGTGGCAACTTCCTGTTTCAGCAGTCATTGTGTAGTGCATGTGCTCTGCCATGTTCCACAGTCATGAGGTGGCTGTTTTGACTGGTGGAAGGGTCACCATCATTCTGAGTGCATCTGGGAGGCACCCCTGTCACTGATAAGAGTCAGGAAGACCCCAGGGGGGTTTTCAATGTGTCCTGGCTTGTTGCGATGGCAAAATGGTAGCACTGGCTTGTGTGTGCTCACCAAGTTGCATGTACCCTCTCATTTCAGTGTCTCCAGCACTGCTGACCTTGTTATGGTGTACACCTACTATGCAGGTTCTCCCCTCTATGTGTTCTGGGTCATTTAGTGGGCTTCAAGAGCAGCCATAATGACCACATGGGTGCTCCTTTGGCATGGTGGGCATTTTGCCTTATTGCTGATGATTTCAGCACCTGTTTTGATCCTTCCATGTTGGCACAGGTCACTGGGGGTGCCAGGATGGTGTGCAAGGCCATTTGGAGATGATCATGGTGGCACAAGTGAGCCATTTGGCTGGTCTGGCTCATATTCACTGTACTGACAACTGCTGTTAGCTAGCAGTACTTCTTTGACACTGTGTGAGTCACTGAACTTGCTGCTAGTTGCCATGCTATCATACTTATAACTAGTCTAATACCCTGTGATGAGTATCTGAGACCATTTGGTGCCCATTTGGAGGGCAGATGGTGGCTGCATGGTGACACTGTGCATATAGTGTATTGTAGCCTTTTGTTTCAATGATTCTGGTGCTCCTGAGGTTGTTGTAGCATGTGTCTAGCATTGTGTAGCCCCCCACAGTGTTTCCAAATGGTTTGGCAGGCATTGAGAGCAGTCAAAGTGACTGTACAGTGATGGCACAACCCCAGTGTGTGTGCCACTTGCTATGATCTTTGCTGATGCTTTCAGGTCTGTTTTTTATTCTGCTGCATCAATGGGGTACCCTCTAGGGTCAAGGAAGGTGTGAGATGCCTGTCAGAGGCAGTTTGGGCAGCACTGGTAAGTTGTTCAGCTGCTTCACCTCATGTTTGGTGTGCCAACCTCCATTGTTAGCCAACAGCTTCTCCTCTGCTCTGTGTGAGCAGATGGCACTGCTGTTCATTGCATTGCTGTTCAGCCTGCTGCCTGACCCAGCATCTTCCCTTGGTACATCCCATGGTAGCACTGGTGTGCCACATTGCTCAAGCCAAGTGCATTCACCATCCCACCCTGTAGCCTCATACTGCTGCTGCAGGACTGTCATTTGACTGTTGGAAGGTCCATTGTGGTTCTGAGTCTGTCTAGGAGGCACATCCTCTCTCTGGTATATATCTGTGATATTCCAGAGGTGTTGTGAGACTTTGTGAGGTAGCAAAATGGGAATGCTGAGGATGAGACATCTGTAGCCTCTCATTTGTGGTTCATCTGGCTACTTTGTCTTGTGCTTGCTATGCTGACACTGTCTGTCACTTAGCATTGATTCCACAACTCCATGAGAGTCAGTGCATTGACTGCTAGTTACATCATCATGCCCACCAGCTAAGTGTGAAGCAGATGACAAGGAGCTGTTGAGTGGTCAGTTGCCCATCAAAATGCCTGTGCTAATACCTTGTGTCATGCAGACAATGACATGGTTATCATTGGAGAAGATGGGCAGTAGGAACACAGATATATCTTGTCAAACATGCTGAAAACTCCATCCAAATCTGTTGTGTTATCCACTGTGTTACATGGCCAAACATCAAAAATATACTATGGACAAGTGCCAAAAAAGGTTCCCAGGATATGTGCCATATACTTGGCCTAGAACCCATGTATACATATAGAACAATTTATAATTTTACACAATAAAGCTTGGAAATAGGTTATAATGCCAGGACACTGCTCCAAGGTATATCCCTCAGGTAATCCCTGTGCATGGAACTGATATTCCAGCAGATGCTGTCAATATGAATTTCCCTAGATCTACCACATAGCAATTATATGGGATATAGTGTGTATGTCTATCACCAACATACATTGTATGCCCCAGGTATATCCACAGGGCACACCATGGGACTTAGTCATCTGCAGGAGTGTTGCTTACTAAGAATGTGCACTGTCCAGGTCTGCAGTGGCTGGATGTCCCATTCCACTCAATTCAATGTTGACCATACTGCAGCTGTGAACTTCTTGGAATATCCACTCAAGTCTAGGATACATACATGGCCCACTAATTCTCAAACTTTGGCATCACTCTCCCATTCATCTTCAAGTCTTGTTCTAATGTTTCTTGGAGAAGTATCAAGCATTCAAGTTCAAAGGCAAGTTTCTATTGCTAGTCTTAGGATAGTGAACTTACAGTTAGGTTTTCCATGCTGAGCCATACTTAAGGATATGGAAAACTTGTTCATGGACTGCATTGTGGATTGCCCTGGGAGCTGGAAGGGTCAAGGTTGTCCGTACTCCATCCCTGTAGTTCAACCTTACAGCTTATACCCTTAATACTATGAAATGCTGCAATTCACTGATTCATTTTGGTGCATAAAACATGATGTGTGGATGACTATTTGGTATACATTTAGTGAAAATTCAACTTGAGCAGATCATACACTCAGTATAGACCATATACTCCACCAGCATACAGTGTATGCCCCAGTTTAAGTACTGAACTGTGAACCAATGTGCAATATACAGTCTAGCCTTAATGGATATCCATCAAGTATTCAAACCACACTAGGTGCATAGCTGATTGTCAAGGTGCAAGGAGTAATTTTAAATATTACTATATCTATGACAGACAAAAAAGGTTACTGGTACATAATTTGTATACTGGTAGTAGCTACCAAAAAAAATATATACATGGGATATATTTTACATTCAGACATGTAGTTTGTAACATCAATGCATTGCAATTATATTCGTCATTATACTTGTCTACATTCTATACTCAGGAGTCGGGGACCTGGCGCACATGCGCCGCTACGGATCTAATAGTATGTACTTAAACGTAGTTCATACCAAGTCTAGCTCGTCGTGATCATCGGCGCGAGTAGGGGGACCTCCCGCAACGTCTTTCTTGTCTACCATCTGGTCAGGTAAAGAGAAAAGCGGTGTATGGACCAGTAGCCTCAGACTTGTTGTCAAACAATGGGAGAACATGCCGGGGTATGTATATGTACCTACTCCATGTGTTTGGCGTCTCTGGAGGGGTTAAAATACTCAGCCTTGTGAAGAAAGTTGCTACGATTTCTAGGAAACCGATGGCGGACTTTGCACAGGATCGCTGGGCGGACAGCCAACGTTACTCACTTGCTCAGCTGTCTCATTTAGACTGCCGACCAAGTTGGAACACGTCAGTTCGTTGCCGCATTCCACGGAGAAGAGGTGAAGCACGAGATCATACCCAGCGGGACTTTCACAATTCAAGACGGGAACGGTGCGGCCCGACAATCGTGGTTACAAGTAGAGAGAAACATCCACTCCACAAAAAGTCAGTGTACTAATACATGACAGGGTATGATAACCATAGCTATGAGTAAAGAGAAACATCCGAGCAGCTGGGTGTCGACTCTTTCCGCAAGAGTTGGTTATAGGTAAGAAATGCAGGAACTGATCAAGTTGACAGGCGGCGAGATGGATATCGAGGTATCGAGTGTAGTTGTGCAGATGAAGGGGGGGCGCATAGCATATAATCGCATGTTTCTAAGTTGGGTTATGCCTATCTGTCACCTGTATCGGAAGGTCGGAACGCCGTTGCAAGCAGTTAGCAGAGAAGAAAAGCAATAAAAGTAGGACAACTCACGCTTGGAACGGCACACAAGACACCCTCCGTCATGTTCGCCATCACTCGTCTGTCCGTCTCTGGTGTCAGTGGCAGACGTTGCGGTGCTGTGCTGCAGGCACTTTAGAAATTTACAGAAACGCAAGTAGAACGAAGAACTGCCAACCCGATACAATGGTGTGTCCACGCTACTTTGGTGTCCTGTTGGCTGACTGTTTCCATGTTGACTCGAGTGCTCGCCCTCGTCGGCCGTGGACGTTACAGTGCAGTGCTATGAAAACATTGGAGAACCAACAACGGTAACGGAATTTGAGAGCAGCCTACTCGATCTGTTCTGCTTCGCCGTCGGTCCCGCCTACCTTTTTTCGGAGGTAAAACAATCACGCGCTACGAACATTAGTACTGTCCATATCCTGAAATGACACAGCACTAAGGACACACCCGCGTGGGTCGCGCAGTGGATACAATTTCCGAGGAGGCTCGCACCCTCTCTTGAGCACACTGCTGTGATTTTGGCCTCCAAAAAAGTGTCGATAATTTTGATAAGAGACCAGCTTTTTGTGGTTTGACTGGGGGACAGCGACCCGAAGCTCCATGCTTCCAAAAGTCATCTGGCAAGACCTGAGACGAACCAAACGTTACGAATAGGGCATTGTAGTGATGTAAATCACGCGTACATCTCGTAATGGCTCCTCGTTTCTTGCGTCGAAAGAATCATTCTGCTGGTCAGCGTCGTCTGGCCTTGTTTCTACCTCGTCTCGCTTCACAGCCTGTGATGCCATGCATGTCATAATAGGAGGAATATCATGATGTGGATTTGCGCACTGATTCCGACTCGCTGCTTTCCCTGTGGGCTGAATCACTGTGTCGATCAGCATCTTCTTGTTCCTCCTTTGACTTTCCCTGCCAGAGAACCTGATGTCATTGAAACGCAAAAAAGTGAGGACTGTGGTGATCTCTCTACCTTTTCCCCCTTGCTCTTGACTACAAACTGTATAATGGACGGCTTAAACATGAAGGACAGACAAACAGAAGCTAATACTAACTGTTGGAATCGAGAACCTTGCATGATGTTCCCTGACATGACGAAGCAAATCCTTCCGCTTGATTTCCTGTCCACAGTCACAGGCAAGGGTATCAGAAGAATGCATGATCTTGATCCCATGCGCCACAGTAAAGTGTTCGATACGAGTGGAGTCGTTGATGGGTTGCAAGCATTGATTGCCATCTGGTCCCCTCCACAGGCAGTGATACTGTGGGTCATTAGTGGACTGGTCACTATATTGTTATGTAAACCAATGGAAATAGCATATGGACCAAATGCACACACGCGGTCGGTACACCATCACGATGTTCAGGTGTCGGGCGATGCTAAGAAGTAGGCAGCAAGCACTATCCAGATATCAGTAACAGCTGCTAATTAGTTGCGCTTGTCGTACTCACTACGGGTCCCGAAACGCCCAGACAAGAAATGTTGTCAAGATCCATGAGCTAAAAACACAGGAGCGCACGTACAGATTCAACAACCTCAGGTAGTGTATAAGATTCGCTGGATTATCATGTAAACCAGAAGACGTGGCGGGTGAAATCAAAATGACGCACAGATTTTCGGATTCATGACCACGTGCCGCCGGTAAGGCTTCCTGGGAGGAGGGCATTGTCCAGCTACTACAGGATATGGGCACACTAGGAGTGCTCGACGATAGTGAAGGAGACCCGGACGAATGGCATGTGTTGATGAGAAAAGCGGATGACCTCTGCAAAGCCTGGCACTTGCAGTAGTTCCATGAGGTTCCCACAGTCTTCAGATATAGGGTTCCTGTGTGGGGGCGAAATGCATCTGAAAGATTCCTTCCCTCGGCGTCAATATGCCCACCAAATCCTCAATGTATGTAGATCTCATGCGGGAACGATTCTGGCGCGGTCGGCGATATGGAAGCAGGCCTAACTGGCTCGGATCGTATGCTCAAGGGTCAGGTAGGGGTGCGGGGGTGGCGAGTAGGCTCCTCGTCTGACAGTAGACTTCTTCATAATGTATGGTGGCTTGTATAAATTTGACTGTATGAAAAATGGCCTATGACCACAGTGGTATGCACGGAATTATACCAAAATTGATATATTGTATAATGTATCACACCACACGGCAGACTGAATATTCATGTAGAACTGGACATTTCGATCCAAGCAAGATCATTGATATCAAGCAGGGCCCTGACCCAGGCGCGCGGGAGGAGCTCCTTTCTCTCACACACTCCTGCTAATTACAGTACATCTACTGGTGTGTACAGTGGGTAGTTTATTCCGAGTCCAGTTCGTGATTGGGGGAACCTCCCGCCACATCGCTCCTGTCCAACATCTGGTTGATCGTCCGAATCGGTGGGCTTGCTAACCTGATGACCTCTTTATCGTCAGGACAGTATATGTCGCATAGGTCTTTTGGTGTTTGCTTCGCCTTGTTCTTCAACCTGGTGCTGTTCGTAGTGCGATTAGTTTATACGCAGTTCTCCCCGACGCTTAAACTAGACTTACGAATCGTACGCCTCCGCATCTTCGATAAGTGAAGTCACGATAGCTTTCCTGATCTGTGAATCCCGAATCTGTACAGCCAGGTGTAATGGCGTATCCCCTTTGTTGTTTTGAATATCGACATCACAGAGAGGTGCACTGAGGATGAGATTGACGTTGTCTACCGACCCACTGGCCACTCTGCAAAAGAGAACATGGTTTTGGTTAGACGGAGTGGGGTTCAGAATAGATGGACGTACTTACGCCAGGTGTAGTGCTAAGTCCACACACGGATGTCAGCGGGAGTGTTCGAAGCAGCGAGAAATGCACGACGAACGAGTGTTTCCTAGACTGCGATTAGCTCGACCTCCACATTGCATCGCAGATGACGAGGGGGGGAGCTTACACGTCTCTGCAGTTGATATCGAACAAGAAACTGTCCTCGTCGTTAGGTTTTCTGTATTCTCGGTCGGTAAACAACTCCTCGATGTCCCCGCTCCCCCGTACAGCAGTCAGCAGTCGTTTATCTACCGATCGCTGTCAATATGCTCCCTGAGACGCGTCTCGTTCCACTTACTGAGTATTGCGCGTTTTTCCACGTCGGTCATGGTGATTATCTATAGCCGTGATGGTGCAAAGTGGATGCTGTACCTGCTTTCCTTATGCATTCCCGGCTCAGCGGCATGACTGCGTTCTCTTTTTCAGCCCGCCGCCGGGGCCGGACATTCTTTCTACCTAATCACAATTGTCATGAACCCTGAGCCTGTGAGTAAACCGGCGACGAACTCGTTGGACGCTGACCATCCCTCCAGGAAGTCGTATCCGAAGGTCCTTTCTCCATAGTGACCCGTATCCAAACCAGCCTACCAGACCAGCCAACGCGATGGATAGCCATAAAGTCGTCTACCACAAACCAAGATCTGGCAACGAAACCGCACGACATTGTCAAGGAAGCAAGGCTCATTGCGTCGACTTGTCACCCCAACGTATGCCAGCGGTCCTAACGAGCGTTCTCATATCTTACGAGCGCCTTGTCTAGGTCATTCCTTTGATCAAGCAGGTGACCGAGAGACCACAATGGCTAAGCCTATGGATGCCTTATATGCCGTATTCCCTCCACAACCTCCTATCGTCGTCACTATTCTCCCCGCATCCTAGGGTATCATTTGGAACTGCAGACACCTCTGTCGCCACTCCCAGAGAACAGCGATTCGTCGTTCTCGCAAAGTCAATCATGTTCCAGGTCCTCTGTGCCGTCGACTACCTGCACCAGACGGCCAGGATTGCACACCGAGATATCAAACCAAGCAATATACTCCTAAATGCGACGGGATGTGTTCGACTCATCGATTTTGGCATTGCATGGAAGCAGGATGACGACAAACATACAGCCATGAGAGACTTATGGCCGGAGGAATTACACGATATGTACTTTGAAGTGTCCACGGGGTACGTTCGCACAGAGTACATGCACTCTAGCGAAAAACTCAGTCATGGTTTAGTGCCTATCGTGCCCCAGAGTTATTGTTCGGACCACGCTCATACGATGCGTTTGCCATCGATCGCTGGAGTCTCGGCGTCACCTTTGCTGAACTCTTTACGCCCATTCGGTTGCGCAGCGACAAACAAGATGATATAGGCACCTTTATAGACCCAGATTCAGAGTCGGATGCAGAAGAGCCCCCAGCGCCCCCTGAACCGTTCATCATGACGAAAGGTGTACGTCCAACAGATCCTACCGCTAGATGGGTTAGGGACAATCTATTCGAAGGCGAGCGTGGTGAGATCATGTTAGCTTCAAGCATCTTCAAGGTTCGCGGGTCTCCAAATGATGCAAACTGGCCTGTATGTCTTATTACCTCGCCGGAACTCGATGCATACTCACGCGCCAATCCACATTGTAGTCGTTCATGCAGCTACCAGATGCCGGAAAGTTATTGTTTCTCGAAACCAATGCAGTCGACCTCGCCCCCCTTTTACCTCACTTGCCACCTTCGTTACGCCACGCACGACTGGACACCAAGACGCACACTCCTCCAGTGGAAAAGTCGCCCAACCCTCTTGATCTTATGCATCGTTTTCTCGTCTACGAACCTTCACGTCGGCTACATGCTCATGATGCACTGCGCCATCCATGGTTCTTCGCTGAACCAGGGCTACTCTTACCCCAAGACTACGTATCCACTCCATTAGAACAGTTAAAAGGCATAAAGGTGCTGGCCAATTGGGAATCAAAGTCCCTCGGGGAAGTGATCGTGGCGAACCTCCCAGGACACCCGGGTTGAATGTGAGATCATAATTGAAACATCGTATTCTTTTGACATACAAGGGATTACGATACTCTACATGCAGCGCTGTGTAACTACGGAAGTAACAAAAAAAACTCAAAGTAACTTTACGCAGCTGCCACTGGATGCCGGACGACAGTAAGGGCGTGATTGTCTATGGCGATACCTTGCCAGACGTTTGGGTGAGCATTTTGCAAAATCAGACAGAACGGATCGGCTTACTCTGGGTTGCATTTGCAGTCTTGTAGATTCCAATTAAGCGATGGCTCAGTTCGAACATGTCGTTCCTGCGAGTGAATATAAACAAAAAGGTATTCGGAACAGATCCACTGGACGTACCGCAGTGAGATGATGATGAACTGAGCGTTCTTCGTCCGGTCTTTGATGTAATTGGCAACGATGGACACATTCCGGAAGTCGAGGGCAGCGTCAATCTCGTCCATGAAATACAACGGGGTAGGCTGTAATTACGTTTGAGCATGATGACCACTCCAACAAGAATGCCGGTGTACCTTGAATACGTGCAGAGCGAACACCAATGCCAAAGAACTCAGAGTCTGGAACAGCGTTGGCATCACCATCAACATGATCAATGACTATACTGACTTTCTCGCCACCCGAGAGATTTGAAATGTTTTTCCAGCTCTTCTTAGGTGGCATAACACTGAATATGATGCCTTCCGAGAAGGGATCCATGCTATCAACTAGCTCGAGCTCGGCATTACCACCCAGTGTAATCATCTAAGCCATGATTAGAACGGGGGAATCACATACACGTATTTCATGAGGTAGCGCACCTGGTACATCTCTTTCAGTTTAAGCGAGATCAAATTAAAGCCAGCCATAAATTCGTCCAGACGCTGCTTCCGGAGAGTATCATACTTGAGCTTCTGTGCATCCCTAGCTTCCGTGATCTGCTCGAGATCCTTGGCACGTTTCATGAACTCCTCTTCGCGCTTCTTGTAGTCCTTCAGCACTGCGAGATTTGGCTTCGCGTTCTTTATTTTTTCTGCCAAAGCAAGGTTGATATCCATGATCAATTTTGACGAATTGGAGGTCAGACGTACCGTCGAGATACTCGGAGTCTGCAACCAGGTCGCGCCTTCTGAACTGCTTTAGTTCGACGTCGCTGTAAGTGTGCAGCTCTGTAGAAGATTGTCGTTGCCGCGATTTCTTCGGAGGAGGGGGTGCCTGCTCCTCAGGTTCGTCTTTCACTTGTGGTTCCTTTGGCTCCGCATCTGCAGGCCCAGCTTCAGCTTCAGCCTCCTCGTCGTCATCGTCACTTGCATATTACACATTAGTCGGAATGTCCGATGAATCATGAAAGCGCTCACTCGATCTCTTCGAGTCGAAGCTTGTCATGCTCGGTTTGCCAATGATTGAGCGCCTCATCGTTAGCTGCAGCTTCTTTCTTGACTTCGTTCAGACGTTGGGTCAATTCCATCTACGATAGCGTGAGTACAATTATGGTAACAGCAAAAGAGTATTCAACAAACCTCCTTCCGTTTAAACGCCTGTATCTCGTCCCGTTTTACCTCCAACTTAGCCTTAAGGTCCTCTAAATCATCCTTCGAGTTTTCTGCCGCCGTTTGAGCGGCTTCAACCTTGGACTTGAGTTCCCCTAAGTATTCAGTGACCTCAGCAAGCTGCTGGGTCAGCTCCTCTAGTTCCTTGTCAACTTCTTCTACAGCTTCCGTGTTGCTCTTGATAGCAGAAGCCAGCTTGTTAACATCCTTCTCAGCTTTTGCTTTCGCAACCTCGGCTTTCGTGATCTCGTCGTTAGCAAGGTTGATGTGCAACTTGATCCCATCGACGGTCGACTTTTGTTTTAGAAGCCTCGACCCACCGATCTCGAGGATTTTCTTCTCGAGGTCTCTGATGGCTGACTCGATGGTTCCAGACTTTGTCTGCAGCTGCTCGAGTTCCTTGGTACTCGAGCTGATTTCCTTCTCCAGTGCGTTGATACGTGCCACGTCTCGTGCGTCAGGCTTGCTTTGTGCTCTGCGACAAGTATAAATCCAATCGTAAGTAGCCAAGAGGGACGAATTTGCTTACTTCAGGTCACGAACACGCTGCTCCGCCTCTTCAACGCGCTTGCGACCGTTTTTGATATCAAGCGACAACTTCTCAATGTCCATATCAAGTTTCGGGCCAGCCTGTGTCAACCGTTCCGCCTCTGCTTCCAGCGAACGCAGATCTCTCTGGGCTTCCTCCAGCTTACGCGCGGCCTCTTCGCTCTCTTGTTCCCAAGCACGCAGCACCTCCGGCCGCACAGTTTCCGGTGCAAGCTTCGAGCTCATTCCACCACGTGCAACATGGTTTCCACCACCGGACATTGTACCAGATGCATCGATAAGTTGACCGGCAAGGGTAACGACACGCCAGCGCTTCACACCACCGAATGCTATCCTGTTCGCCTGATCGAGGTCATTTGCGACAAGTGTGTTCCCGACGGCTTTGTAGAAGGCTGGAGCAAACTTGGGCTCCTTAGGCGTGATCAAGTCGAACAAACGTGGTACATTTTCGGGTGTGGATATCCTTTCGTTCACCCTGTCGGTAGCGAGTTTTTCCAGCACCATGAATGATGCACGTCCCACGTTTTGAGCGCGCAGCGAATTGATGCACGCTTGACCTTGCTCAACAGTATCTACGACCATGTTGTGAAGAGCACCGCATGCCGTGGATACCGCAACATCGTATTTATCAGGGATAGTTCCGAGGCTACCAAGTCGACCCTAGGGAGGTATTAACAAGAAACCGGGGACAAAAAGTTAGGACTTACGTGGAAACCTTCGATGCGTCCAGTCTGCTTTAGTCGAGTAAGGTGATCAAGCACACGGTTCTGGGACGTATTAGCCGCTTGTGATGCTTTTGCTTCGTCTGTTCTTTGACGAAGGGAAGCCTCCTTGGAGCGCAATTCTTGTACACGAGCTTGTGCATCCTGCAGGCGAGGTTAGCTTCCCGGAGACCGACCTCTAGAGATTCGTACCCTGAACGTCTTAGCATGAGCCTGTAGCTCACCCTGCATAGCAGCCTTCTTGGATTTCAGATCTTGCAGGCTATTGAGCTATTCCAGCAAGTCAGCGAGAACCGTAATGCCTGACAAGATAATGCCAACCTTCTCCTCCAGATTCGCTTGCTTAGTTTCTAGGTCGACCTCTGCATCCTTAACTGCGTCTTTCAGACCGGTGACCTTCTGAAGTAGCGCTTCCCGTTCACTCGTAGCCACATCGACGGTAGCTTTTTTTGCATTGATCTTGGCCGTCCATGGGGCCAGCTCTTTCTGTTTGGCTTCAATTTGGTCGTGGAATACTTGCGTCTTGTCTAGGATAGTAATAATGAGCGAGGATCGTGTCAAGCGGTGAGAACAAAAGGCCACCTTTGAGACTATCCCGTATGCTCTCGAGCACATCCTCCTCTTTCTTGAGGCTAGCCTCGAAATCCTCAATTTCGGATCTCTTCTTGTCCATTTTCGAGGCGCACTCTTTGATGGTCCGTTGAGCCTCGGTTTGAGCATGCTCGTCCTACATGGTAAATTGTCAGTCAAGAACGATCGTCTACTTCAGAAGAACATTTTACATCGTGTAAGGTCTTTTTCAACTTCTTTGCCTTGGTACTCGTGTGTTTCCGCCGCTCTTCCAAGTTAACGACCTGCTTTTCGCGGGTAGTCTGTTCCTTTACGGCTTCTTCAGCAGCAGCTTTGACTTCCTGTATTATATCGTAAGTTAACGCAAGATTTCCCAAACTTCTGAGAGATCATCAAACCTCATATGCCTTCTGTCGGTCAACGAAGTGCTGTTCGAGCATGTTCAAATGGTCAGTATCACCTTTGTTTCGCTCCACTTCAGCTGCCAGCTCCTGTTCAATTCGTTCCTACATACCCCACAAGTGTCAGTTGACAAAACAGTACCGATAAAAGACCCTCACAATATCCTCATTATACTTTTCTTCGTTCAGTAGACATGTCCACAAATACCACTGCCACAGTCGACTCTTCGCGCGCACGGAGTCATTGTAGAGACGCAGATAATCGAGAGCCTCGTGTCTCTGTGCTTCCAGGGCATTCTTCTCGCGCTCCACGATGCGTAGGCGATTCAGTTTCTCTGCACGATCCTCTGAAAGGGCCTCCATAGTCGTGAGAGCTTCCTCGATTGGGGCTTTGTACGCCGATGTGCCAATGATGTCTTCGAGGTACTCGAGAAGCCCATCTTCGTGTTCGTTGGGTGCTTTGGATTTCATCTGTGCAATGGATTCGACTTCTCCCTGAAAATTATGAGACCTACGTTCCAGACAAGGAAGAAGGGATGTCATAGTTTGTACCTACCTGGAGGATAAGGAACCGTTTGTGGTCAAGGTCGATTCCGCGTCCCTTGAGCAGGTTTTGCACCTCCGTGAAGCTGCTAGTACGACCGTTGATGGTATACCTGCTTTGGTTGTTCTTATTTGCTATGCGTGCCACAACTAGGTTTGAATTTGGCACAACTTTGTATGCATCCGGTCCAGGCTAAAAATCTCTTTGAGCAATGCGCTCAGTGAAGGAGCGTTGTAGCGTACCAAATCAATGATATCGCGGAAGTGCACCTCCACGCTGCACTCGTCAAGATCCGGGTATCGCGCCGAGTTATGAATCAGTTCTGAGAGTTTACCCTGTCGCATCTTCGATGCACGGTATCCAAACACGAACAACAGAGCGTCGATGGTATTCGATTTTCCAGAACCGTTCGGACCAACGATAGCAGAAAAGGACTGTGCCAGATCCTCAGTATAAGTGTTTTGCAAGTTATATTCATACGTGCCTTGTGGAAGGGCCCGATCTCCTGACGACCTGCATAACTCTTGAAGTTAACCAACGCCATCTTGTGAATCACCAAGCGGGATCTAGGACCACTGGGTTCCTCGGCAGGGGATATTTGTATCTGCGATTGAGGCTTAGGTTTCGGTTCTCTAGGTTCCAAAAGTGATTTCTCCTCGTCATCGGTGACGGCGGGTGCTGCACGCCTAGTTGATTGGCTGGCCGGGACGCTCTTTGTGTCTTGTCGTCTAATGCGCATCGGCGATCCTTTGAACGTCTGCTCAAATCCATCCAAGTCGTCGCCATCGTGTCCCTGAGATGCTGAGTGCGACGGCGTTTTGGCGGGAGTAGTGGGGAACGAGCTCCGTGGGCGAGGGGTTGGTGCTTCGCCTGCCTCATCGGTGTTTGACTGTTGAGCAGCAGGTTCTTCCTGATCACTGGGTACTTTTCCAGACGTTTGGCGAACTCGGCCACGCCTGGACGGTGACTTCTCGGTAGTTCGCTTTCGGCCTTTTGGAACAGGAAGAACATCGTCCGAGTCGTCGTCAGAGGGGGCGATAACAGCTTCTTCTTCTTGTTCTTCAATGTCAGCTTCAATCTGCACAGGTTTCCGATTCGCACGTGTAGTTGTTCTGGAGGAAGGGGGTTTCGCAGATGACCGACGCGGTCTGGACACTAACTTGGCCTCTTCCGCCTCCTCCTTCACTTTCACGGCCGCCATGCCTCGCCTTCCGCGCCCAGGTCTCTTCGGTGGCTCTTCTTCTTCCTCCTCCTCCGACTTCTCTACTTGGTCTTCGTCCTCCTCTTCTCTCTCTGTAGAATTCCGCGACTTCTTACGTGCCCTGGGTGCCTCACTTTCCTCAGTTGCCCCCTCTTCCTCGCCTCTATCATCGTCATCTCCCTCTTCTTCTTCAACTTCCCGCAGATTTCCTCTAGCAGATGCGCGCGTACTCCTAGATGCTCTTGCTGGTGCACCTACGCTCGATGCCCTCGATGACGGTCGACGTGTTCTCGATGACGACGAGGACGGTTTTGCACCCGACTTCGAGACATTCTCTTTCTCGTTGTCAGTTTCATTCAGTGCTGCTGATTGACCGCGCTTGCGTTTAGAGCCACTGGATGTGGGTGCCACGGCCGGGGCAGGTTCATTGACAGACGACGCGCGCGTCGAACGTGAAGACCTTCGAGGTGGCATCAATGTCGATGTATATGTATTACCTTCTTGCCAATCCAGCTAGTGTAACACGAGTAAATCTGACTTATGAAGTTTGGACCAACTCCTCTTGGTGCCGATCAGCGCGACGCCAATCGCGGGCTATGGTCACGTGGGTCGCGACGTTGATAAGATTAGATAAGGTTGGAATCTTCCCTGAATGTGATCCAAGCATAGTGTATACCAGTGAACAGCAGATATAAGGAGTAACTGTACATCCATGTGTTTCGACGCTCTATAATCAAAAACAGAAGGTGCTTGTCTGGATGCGAGCACTACTGAACCGGGGTTGCTTTTACCCCAAGACTACGTATCCACGCACTCTTTGATGTAATTGGCAACAATGCAGCGTCAATCTCGTCCATGAAATGCAAGGGGGTCGACGGTAACTACGTTTCAGCGTGCTCACCCCCCTTGGACGAGATGCCAACCTACCTTGAATACGTGAAGAGCAAATACGACTGCCAAAGAACTTAGTGTTTGGAAATTGGAAGAGCGTTGGCACCACCGTCAACATGATCGATGAATATACTGACCTTCTCGCCGCCCGGGATATTTGAGACGTTTTTCCAGCTCTTCTTAGGCGGCATAACACTGAATATGATGCTTCCCGTGAAGAGATCCATACTATCAACTAATAACTCAAGCTCGGCATTACCGCCCAGTGGACTCATCTAAGGAAAATACGGCTGTCATAACGAAGCCCACCCTTCCGGAATCCCCTCCATCACACTCCACCTTCGCCCACCCAACCACCGCTCTACCCTCTTCTCGTCACCTTCCTCCCCTTCTTCCAATACCCGAACGTCTCCAGCTCCATGCAAGGCAAGAACGGCCCAACCAACTACGATCATCCCCGGCGGCCTTTGTGCCCCCAGACTTTCCAGTGCCGTACAGACATCAGCAAGAGTGGAAACGAGTACTCGCTGGTCTGGCATCGACCCGCGTTCGATAATGGCAACAGGAGTGATAGGAGGGTAGGGAGATCCGTCTCTTCTACCTTCATGTTCTTCCGAAGCTGGATTAAGCGGGGAATTTCCAATCAGTCCACCAACTACTTCCTTGAGGCGTGCGACACCCATCAAGATCACCAACGTCCGAGCACGCTCGTATCCCGGTAACCGCACCTCTTTACCCTGCCGCCCAACACCAGTGCAAACAATAAACGTCTCCGCGACACCACGCTGTGTAACAGGAATTCCCGCAAACATCGGGGCTGCAAGTGCCGAGGATACGCCCGGGACGACAAGGGGTTCGATGCCGTGCGAACGGAAATAAAGTATCTCCTCGCCTGCGCGTCCATATACTACCGGATCGCCTTGTTTTAGCTACGTTGACGACTGAGAATAGTTTCCGTGATATAGTGGCAGATACTTACTCGTACAACCGTGAGTCCGCGTCTGGCAGCTTCCAAGGCCGCCTCCATCATCTCCGTCTGCGCGCCGTCTGCATTCCCAGGGAACTTGCGTGCAATGCGTAGTTCGACATGTTGTGGTATTAACTCCAGAACAGCTGAGGGTACGAGCTTGTCGGCTAAGACAAGATCCGCGTGTTTTGTTAAGGCGGAATGTGTAGCCATGGTCAGCAGCGAGGGGTGACCAGGGCCAGAACCGACGAGTAGGATGCGACCGTGCTTCCTGGAAGGGGTAGCAGGTTTCAATCCGTGCTGCGACGGTAGTTCCGTCTGTAAGGGTGGCAAGGACTGCGAGGAAGACCGTCCTTCATGCTTGTATGAGCCTACGGACGGCAGTCCAATATTACCGCTGAGCACCGCCCGCATCTCAAGCTCAGTAAGAGCAGAAAGTCGACGGATAGGCCAGTACTCGCTGATTTGAGCGACCCATCGCATTCTGCGTCTGACCGCTTCGGCTCTGCTCTCTGTTTCATCCGCTCGCCGAATTGGCACAGGCTGGTTGGGAGTAGTCACATCCGTGTCCTCTGCGTCCCCGTTCTCCCCTTCTATATCCAATTCACCGTCATCTTTTTCATCGACCGCACCGCTTCGTTCGGCCTTCTGTTCCTGCTCACGCGCGAGTCTCCTGAGTTTGCCGATACGCACGACGGCACCTCCAACTTCCTTCGGTAGGGCCGCAACGGCTTCTCTTTGTATGCGACTAGCGAGACGACAACCCTCCCCATTGGCTGTGACACCGAGTTGCATCGAGCTCTTTCCGCCGGTGGATGGATCGACGAAGCGGTGCGTGGATGCAAAGTAGAAGTCGCAGAGGGCCGGCATATCCGCGACGTTGACGGGTATACGGTAGGCTCGACATATTCGAGCAATATGAGGTGCGAGGCTGCGAATCCGAGGCGAGTACGAGGGGGATAAGGTACCCGTTACGCAGACAAGAGAAATTGAAGGAGTCTTCGCTATATATGCGTCGAGGGCTGCGACATCCCTCTCCAAATCCGACTCGGCCTCGACTCCCCGAGCAGATCCGCGTTCAAGTTGGCCGACGTTGTCCACTTCATTGTTAGAAGAGAGTGTTTCCCAGTCAAGCACGGACACCTGGCCCCGCCGCGCCCGCCATTGCAATTCATCGCAAACGCCCTGTAGCCCTCCCCGGGCAAGTACCACAACGTCCGCGTCCGCTTCGAGAGACGTATAAGCACGAGAAGCAGCAAGGGCATTCCCACCGATGACCAAGACTGTTCTCTTTCGAACCCGGAACGACAACAGTAGGGAAGCTCCACCGGTGATGGGTGCGAACGGTTCCATCTCCACGGTTATCAGCGAGAACGAGTGGGAGGTCAGGTTATAAAGCCGAAATTTTTACGCTTGGCTATTTTGTTATCTTTGACTCGCCCCTGCGGCGTCGTTATCTCCATGTCAAAACTTGGAGTGGGACAGGTACCGCGCCATCATGAGCAATGTTATTAGTGCTTAGTCAGCGAATCCTTTTCGTCTACACCTGCAATCACATAAGATGATCTTCGATAGTTCATAAAGGAGATTCGGACCGAGGCGACCAAGGAGAAGGAACCCATAAGCGACATGAGCACATCCCCATTCGTGTGATCATACGTTCTGATGTGGTCTGCCTGCAGTGACCTAGGATGCAGTGCACGATGGATGATTACCACTGGGATCGTGAAATACGGAAAGTTATCGGTCTATCCTAACTCTTTCAGGTGGTCCAATGAAATTCCACACTATCTATGAATCCCTCCTCAAGGCATCCTCTACCACTCTTCGCGAACGAGACAAAAAGCGAGAAAAACGGCGCGCCGAACAGACTGCACGACGGAGACCTAGTGCATGTCAGAGCCTGTCGTTATCAAAGGTCCAAAGCGGTGTAATGGACGAAAGAAGAGGCAACGACAGATCATGGCTGCCCTGAAGCTGGAGGCTACAAAGGAACGGGCAGTTAAGGAGACGAGGACCGAAGTACAGTTTCTAGCTCACTAATACTTGTCTTTGTGGAGCACAACACAGTCATTCTGCTATTGATTAGACTTTACTATCCATGGTCCCGAATCCTCTTCTCCCCCGTGCAACTTGTATATTCCCAAACATATCGTCACCTAGCAGCTGTGTAGCGCTCTTTCTCTAGTACCGGCTGGTTATAGGCAAGGAATACGGGAACTGTGAAGTTGATGGGCCGTGGAATAGATATCGAGCTACATATCAAAAATAGTTGTACAGGCGAAGCGGGGGCTCATGGGATACAGTTGCATGATCCTATGTTGGGTTATGCCTGCCATCACTGAACGTCGATATTGAGAAAACTGAGATGCTGGTGTGGGACACCACAGAAAACAGGGCAGCCAGACCTGAGCAGGCCTCAGGTCCAGTGAAAACTAGTGGAGCATCAGCCAAGTACGACGACATGTAATGGGTTACACCAGCTCGCACTAGATGGGCCCGTCAGCTCCTTGCGCGCTTATATGATTCCCCCGAAACTGTGGGTGCGCCACCCAGTGAAATTATATAATCACGGCGGGCCAATCACGCACCGAGCTATTATCAGCCGTGAGAACAACGCCGCCGTGATTAGGTCGACGTTCCCGCCATTGTTGGCTTTCTGGCGATCCAGCGGCATGCAGCCAGCACTTCGAAGACTGGGACCAAGCCCAAGGCCTCTGAAGAACCGCAAGGCTATTCACTCAAATCTTTCTTTTCTGACCTCAGCTCAATCGCCGATGTCACGTGTGGGGGCTATGCTGTACTCAGATGTATGTAGAGGTCGTTCTTGCACTAGGTCATCCGCTCTTCTCACTCCTACGTGCCATTCCTCCCCCACGCTTCGTGTTTCCCCATCGGAGTCCCCTTCACTTGTGAACTTCAGTAAGGTGATCATCACGCACTCCTCGCATGCTCATATCCTGTAGTTGAACAATGTCGCCGTTGCGCAATACCTTGGCTTCGGCCTTGTCCTCGCAAGCTACCCTGGTTTCGACCTCGTCCCCGGATACCTTGGTGGCGACCGATGATGATGAGTCCGTAAAACTGTGCGTCATTTTGATTTCACCCGCCACTCCCTCTGGTTTACTAACATGATTATACAGCAAATCTCATGCTCCGCCTGGCATTGTCAAACCTGTACGTGCTGCCCTGGTACTTCATGGATGTCGACAGCGTATTAAAAAACTTGTCTCGGTGTCTCGTGAAGAGTCCGACAAGCATAACTAATTATAAGCATCGCCGAAAACCTTTATATGATGTCGGTGTACCGACCATGTGTGTTAATCTGTTACATGCGCTATTTCCATCGGTTTACATAACGACACAGGGACCAGCATACTAATTTCCCGCAACAACTTTGCCTCTGGACAGGACCCGATGGAAATCAATGCTTGCAAACCATCGATCGCTCCACTATCACCCGCCACCTCGCTGAGGTGCATGGGATCAGGGGCTTACCTGGGTCCGCTCGCATTCGCTGTGAGTGGCAAGGCTGTGGACGGGATGTCATTCGAAAGAATTTTATGCGTCATACAAGGGAACGTCATTTAATGAATGTAGGTATTAGCCTTTTTTGGGTCCTTCGTGTCTTATCTGTCCTTCATGTTTTAGCCGTTAATGGAAGAGCAAGAGGACGTTGACCTGCAGGACGGGCCTAGCCATACAGAAACAAACGAGCAAGAACCGGATGTAGGGATGATCTACAGCAAGCTACTCCTCTGCTTACAACCTTGTTAACGTCACAGATTTTGTCACTGCAAGCACAGGCGGGGGATGAGGATGTTGACCCGCAGAGTCATTCAGAAAGAAACGAGCAAGAATCAGATGTAGGGATGATCTATAGCAATCTAGTCCTCTGCTTACGACCTTGTTAACGTCACAGATTTTGTCGCTCCAAGATCAGGCAGAACCAGAAGGTGTTGAAGTGCAGAATGATTCTCCCCATACAGAAGAGGAGTTGACGGTACGGATGTTTCATGACATAAGAATTCCTCCCATTGTGACCTTGTATGATATGGCAGGTTTTTCCTCCAGGCGAGGAAGGGCCAGAAAACTCTGTGACGGAGAGTTATTCCCTCAGAACAGAAAGAAACGTGTCGGGATCTCATGTACGCGTGATTCGTGCTATCATAGGTTTTTATTTATAGCGTTTCATGGTGTCACAGGTTTTCGGATTGGGTGAGGTAGAGGAAGAACGAGATGATGTTGATCCACCAAATAGTTCTCCCAAGAGGGGTAGAAACGTGTTCGAAATTGAGGTGCGCGTCATTCGCATGTTAGCTTCCTTTTGTAAGTTTCCATCAAGTTGCAGGTTGTCCGGACAGGACCCGCAGTGACGGAACGGGAAGATCCTGATTCGCAGACTCATTCTTTCGAGTCAGAACCGAAAGCATACTCCATTCACACCACTACAGATATTCTTTCTGCATTGCCGGTTTTGGTATCAGATTCTTCTGTTTGCAAACTTGGAGACAATTCTTCACTAGTACCTCCGAGCGCAAACCTTGAATCACGAAGGGACGGCCTCATGTCAAAATTAGCAAAAAAATTAGCAAAATTGTTTCGGGGTATCCAAGAAACAAAGGGGGCATCACCGAAGATTTCACGCTTCGCGCAAAATGAGCCGGTGAGTCCTTAATGTCGTGCCATGTCACAACGCGTTTGTGATTGATGGTTACAGACTGTTTCCCATGCAGGACCTTCGGATGCCGATAGATTACCGCAGCAAGGCACAGCAAATCAGGTAGGTTGCTCTATATTCCACTTGCTGGTCGCAACCCTCTAAGCTTTTCATAGTACCAGGTTGTAACGTTTCCGGCTGATGGGAACAGCAGCTCAAGTCGATACGGAGACGACCAACCTATTAGGGACCCATACAGGTATCCGGTGGGTGGCTCTTCGTTCCGTTTACTCTTTGTGGATCTCTGACTGGTCTGCAGCCGACCACTACAGCGGCCACGACTGACACCAGAGAAGGACAGACAAGCGATGGTGAACACGATGGGGGCTGTTGTTGCTGTTATTTCAAACGTGAGTTGTCCTACTTTGTGTATTTTTACTGATTGATCACTGGATGCAACAGCCTGGCGATCCCGGCGACGTCCACGTGGTGACAATTAGGTGAACAGGCCGACTTCAGTGTCGCATGACTGTACAAGGACAGTGCCATGCACTGTCGTGACTTAAAATTTTTATTTGTGATACATTCTGTAGATTTCTTGCTTTTTTAAAAAAAAGAGAAAAGTCCTTTGTTATGACGCTATAACGCTACCAATCTGTAACATTAATCATTATACAGTCAATTCCCTCATAAGCGATCCCCTATGTACCCGATAATCCTCAAAACCTACTTAATACATTTTTGCATTTCCCAGGTTGGCTTGCAGTAAATCCATATATCCATACCCATACCCAATACCCCATAACCAAACCCGATAACTATTGTCATATTAGGGGGGAAAAGCGAGAAGAGCAGCGCGCCGAACTAGGAGACAACGCGCGGCGGAGCCTCAACTAAGCGTGCAGCACTAGTAGATGTCACCGACGGGTTTCTTGCGATCGTAGGTCCGAACGGCTCGGGAACGCGTCAAGCGAGTGTTTGTCCGAATCATGGATTTGGGTGACAACGTTGACAAGGGCGTCGTTGGATGCAGGGGAAAAGTCGGTGGGTTGTCTGAGCAGACCGTCTGCATATTCACGGTTGTAGTCGCGGATGTCATCGATATTGACGATCAGGCATGTCTGGTCAGCGCGAAGCATGCGTCCAATATCATCGCGGTGGTTGTAGATTGCTGACTCGAAGGTGTGGAACTCCTCGGAGTGTATCTCTGGTATAGGAGATTCAGACTATCACAATTCTTCGTTTCAAAAGGGAATATACCAGAGGGCGCCCCCAATGCCCAACTCCTGCATAACTATCTTCTCGATGCCACGTCAGCAATCGGGAGACGCAGCTGAGGATGCAGAGGCCGACCTAGAATTAAGCAAGCGAGTGCGGAGGAGAAGGTCGGCATTATCTAGTCAGGTGTTGCACTATTTACTGGCTAGCTGGATTAGCTCAATAGCCTGCAAAATCTGAGAGCCAAAAGGGTTGTTATGTGGAGCGGGTTACGGGCTCATGCCAAGACATTCAGGGTACGAGTCTCTAGAGGTCGGTCTCTGGGAAGCTAGCCTCGCCTGAAGGATGCACAAGCTCGTGCACAAGAATTGCGATCCTAGGAGACTTCCCTTCGTTAAAGAACAGACGAAGCAAAAGCATCGCAAGCAGTTAACACATCCCAAAACCAGGTGTTTGGTCACTTCACTCGACTAAAGTAGACAGGACGCATCGAAGGTTCCCTCGTGAATTCTATTTTTTGTCCCTGGTTTCCTGTTAGTATCTCCTTTGGTAGCCTCGGAACTATGCCTGACAAATACGATGTCGTGATGTCCACGGGGGCAGTGCTCTCCATAGACACTGTGAGCAAGATCAAGCATGCACCAATTCGCTGCGCGCACAAAACATGGGACGTGCATCATTCATGGTGCTGGAAAAAGCTCGCTGCCGATAGGGTGAACGAAAGGATATTCACACCCGAAAATGTACCGCATTTGTTCGACTTGACCACATCTAAGGAGCCGAAGTTTGCTCCAGCGTTCTACAAAGCCGTCGGGACCACACTTGTCGCGAATGACCTTGACCAGGCGAACAGGATAGCATTCGGTGGTGCGAAGCGGTGGCGAGTCGTTACCCTTGCCGGTCAACTTATCAACGCTTCGGGTACAATGTCTGGTGGTGGAAACTATGTTGCATGCGGTGGAATGAGCTCGAAGTTTGCGCCGGAAAATGTGCGGCCGGGAGTGCTGCGTACTTGGGAACAAGAGAACGGAAACAGCACGTAGGCTGGAAGAAGCTCAGAAGGATCTACGCTCGGTGGAAGTAGAGGCGGAACGGTTGACGCAGGCTGGCCCAAATCTTGATATGGACATCGAAAAGTTGCCGCTCGATATTAAGAACGGTCGCAAGCGCGTAGAAGGGGCGGGGCAACATGTTCGTGACCTGAAGTAAGCAAACCCTTCCCTCTTGGCTACTTACGAGTGCATTGGAGCGTCATTAAACTTGTTCGCAGAGCACAGGGCAGGCCTGACGCACGAGACGCGGTGCGCATCAATGCGCTAGCGAAGGAAAGCGACTCGAGTACCACGGAACTCGAGCTGCTGCAGACCAAGCACCTCAAATCTCTCTGGCGGCGAGAAGGCCAGTACAGTTATCGATGATGTTGATGGTGATACCACCGCTCTTCCAGACACTAAGTTCTTTGGCCTCGCATTTGCTCTGCACGGATTCAAGGTACGTTGGCACTCTTTCTTGGAGGGGTCAGCGCGCTGAAACGTAGTTACAGTCGACCCCGTTTGTTTCATGGACGATATTGACGATGCTGCCCTTGACTTCCGGAGCGTGTCCATTGTTGCCAACTACATCGAAGATTGACGAAGAATGCTCAGTATATCATCTCACTGCAGTAACGTCCCGTGGATTTGTTCCGAATACCTTTTCGTTCATGTTCACTTAACGACATGTTCGAGCTGAGTCATCACCTGATTGCAATCTACAAGACTGCAAATGCAACACAAACTAAGCCACTCTGTTCCGTCTGGTTGTGAAATGCTTACCCGCATGTCCTGCAGGGAATGGCCATACATAACCATGCTCTTACTGTCGTCCGGCACCCAGTGGCAGCCGCATGAAGTTACTTGTCCTTTGATACTTCCTCAGCTACATAGCTTGGACTGCATGCAAAGTATCGTGATCCGTGTGCGTCAAAGAATACCATATTTCAAATAAAGTCTCATATGCGTCTAGGAATCCAATCGAGTGGATACCTAATCTTGGGGTAAGTGTAGCCCCGGTTCAGCAAAGAACCATGGATGGCGCAGTGTACCCAGGGCATGTAGCAGACGTGAAGGTTCGCAGACAAGGAAACGATGCACAATGTCGATTGGGAGACTTTTCTGCCGAAGGAGTGTGCGCCTTGGTGTCCGGCTGTAGTTGGCGTAATGAAGGTGGCAACTGAGGTAAAAGTGGTGCGAGGTCGACTGCACTAGTCTCGAGAAATAATACCTTTCCGGCATCTGACAGCTGCATGAACGACTATGATGTGAGATGGCGCGTGAGCGGGCATCAGGATCCAGTAAGGTAAGAAAACATACAGGCCAGTTTGTACCGTTCGGAGGCCCGTGAACCTTGAAGACGTTTGCAGTTAACATGATTTCACCGTGCTCGCCTTCGAAAAGACCGTCTCTAACCCATCTGACGGTGGGATCTGTTGGACGTACGCCTTTCGTCATGGTGAACGGTTCAGGAGGCACTGGGGGCTCGTCTGCATCCGACTCTGAATCTGGGTCTATAAAGGTGTCTATAGCGTCTTGTTCGTCGCTGCGCAACCGAATGGGTATAAAAAATTCAGCAAAGGTGACGCCGAGACTCCAGCGATCGATAGCAAACGCATCGTATGAACGTGGTCCGAACAGTAACTCCGGGGCACAATAGGCACTAAACCATGACTGAGTTTCACGCTAGAGTACATGTACTCTGTGCGAACGTACCCGTAGACGCCCCAAAGTACACATCGTGTAATTCCTCCGGCTATAAACCTCTTATAGCTGTATGTTTACTGTCATCGCAGTCAAGAGTATATTGCGCGGTTTGAGAGAATAGCACCGACGATAGGAGGCCGTGGAGGGAATACGGCATATAGGGCATTTACAGGCTTAGCCATTGTGGTCTCTCGGCCACCTGCTTGATCAAAGGAACGACCTAGACAAGGCGTTCATAAGATATGAGAACGCTCGTTAGGATCGCTGGCATACGTTGGAGTTACAGGTCGACGCAATGAGTCTTGCTTCTTTGACGATGTCGTGTGGTTTCATCGCCAGATCTTGGTTTGTAGTAGACGACTTTATGGCTATCCATCGCGTTGGCTAGTCTGGTACCAGGCTGGTGTGGATACATGTCACTGTGGAGAAAGGACCTCCGGATACGACTTCCTGGACGGATGGTAAGTGTACAACGAGTTCGTCGCTGGTTTACTCACAGGCTCAGAGTTCATGACAATTGATCATGTTCAGCCCCGGTAGTAGGCTAAAAAAAAGAGAACGCAGTCATGTTGCTGAGTTGGGAATGCATAAGAAAAGGACTACAGCACCCACTTTGCACCGTCACGGCCACAGATAACCATGACTGACGTGGAACAGCGCGCAATTCTCAGTATGTAAGTGGAATGAGACGCATCTCGATGCACGCGTTGACGATCGGTATATAAACGACTGCTGACTGTTGCACGGGGGAGCGGGGACACCGAATTGTTCAAATACAGAGAACCCGACGACGAAGAAAGCTTGTTGTTCGATATCAATCGTAGAGAAGTGCGAGCTCCGCGTGTCGTAGTCACCTTTACAGCGTCATCATGAGTCCTAGTGCTTAGTCAGCGAATCCCCCTTGATGCAGCTCGTCGACAACACCACAGTAAGGATATCCGCGATCACGTATTACCGATCTTTAATGATCTTCCGTAGTTCATAAGGAAACTTGAACAGCTATTCGAGGCGACCAAGGACAAGGGCACCGTATGGCTCACCCATAAGCGACGTGAGCCCATCCCATTCGTGTGATCACACATTCTGATGTGGTCTGCTTCCAGTGACCTATGATGGAGGGGATGCAGTAATGCATGACAGAGATGAATCTAACAAGGAATATCCTTGTCTCGTGAGGGTCACAGACAAGAAAACCCAGTTCTCCACACATGTATGTCCATCCCCCACCGGCCTATCTCCGTTCGCACTACCTAACTCTTTCAGGTGAAACCCGGGGATTTAATGAAATTCCACGCTACCTATGGATCACTCCTCAAGGCATCCTTTACCACTCTTCGCAAACGAGACAAAAAGCGAGAAAAACAGCGCGCCGAACAGGCTGCACGACGGAAACAACGCATGGCGGAGCCTGTCGTCATCAAGGGTCCAAAGCGTGGTAATGGACGAAAGAAGCGGCAACGACAGGTCAAGGCTGCCATCAAGCTGGAGGCTGCAAAGGCACGGGCAGTTAAGAAGGAGGAGACGAGGACCAAAGTACAGTTTCCAGCATAGCTTCCAGTTGATGGTGATACTTATCTTCGTAGACGTGTGTACTTGAACGTTCCACCTGCCATAACTTGTAGACCGCAATCATATGGTCATCCGCAGCTGACGCGCTTGAGGACGCTTAATCTTGTCAAATCTTCTGGGCTCAGGGATCAGTACTACACTCCACAACTACGGTATTTGGTCGGGTTTCTCCCGTGTTACCCTCTTGGCAGGGCTCTTGCTGTACATATTGCTGTGCTGCTTGAGCTAGTATATATGTCCAAGATCTTGGCGCGACTAGTCGTTCATCTGCTCACCCTCAGTTTTCGCAGCGGTCGCTTTGTCTCATCCGCACGTGCCATTCCAGGTCCGATACTTCGTGCGTATTCTTGTTGGTTGTCTCACTCGTAAGTCTCCACGGGATGGACATTACGTTCTTCTACTCATATTTAGCAGAAGGTAAATAATGTCTTCTCTTCCGGATTACTCCCCGACACCCCACCACCATTCTGCTGTTGAAAATCCGTCCGTCATTTTTGTGTCATTTCGTCCTCCATTTCTTGTTTATGAAGATGCAGGGACTATACTCTACCTGGCGTTGCAGCATCTTCTCCCCGGGATGATTTTGCTGAGCCGTGTGTCATTTGTCATTTCATGCGCCGTTAATTCTTCTGGTTTTACATACATGACTGTATAGCGAATTTCAATCACAGCGCAACCGGCGTTTGCGTGTAAGTATGACCTTTTGTTTCCTATTCTTCCGGCTTTAGACGTCCGCATAACAGGATTTGCCGCAAGATGAAGTAGAGACAAGGCGACAAGGCGAAGACCGACAGATTACTTTTTCCCATCCAGAAAATAATGAACCAGACGCTTATGTGCGCCTACTCACACCACTGCATACTCCGTATGTAACCTTCAATGCATTACAGACTTTCGCGCCAAGGCCCAGTGCCTTTGGGGAATCTAGATGCGACCCTTCCTCAACTAGGAACCGAATGACGCACGAATTGGCGGAGGTATGTTTTTAGCGTTGTGTCATTCCCGGACGTAGCCGCCATCAGTGTTTATAGCCTGCAGTCGTTGTTGCACATCTGCAAACAGATAGGGTACTCTGCAATTCTTTCGCCGTTCATAGTTCTCAAATTTCTCCATAGGAGCATGTTGTAAAGCCTGCGGCTGGTGAGAGCGGACACCCGGGTCGATACAGAGATGTACAGCCAGGACCGCAAAGTGGCATAGAGATATCAATGAATCGGGTAGGCGGCTCTTCATTCCGTTTACCTGTGGTTGATCCTAACGTGTCTGCAGCTTGACGGTAAAAGCGTCCACCGCTAACACCAGAGATAAACAATCAAACTATTGTGGATTCGAAATATACTGTTGCGTGTGTAATGTCAAACGCAAGTTGCCCTACTTTCTCTTGTAGTGCTTGAATCACTGCTGATTGCATGCAACAGCGCTGCGATCTCGTCAAGATCGAGCAGGTGACGCTGACGGACAGTCGTAACCGATTTCGGATGCTGCGTCACTACGTACTAGGAGCGTGCCATGTGTTGTCATGGTTTGGTCGACTTGTGGTAACTTACCCCCACCTGCGTCAATCCCCATGATCATCTTTACCGACCCTCATGTCTCGCTCTCGTCGCATGTCGTGACATGTGAACCACATGATGTATAAATACAGCTATGCTGGGCCATGTATGTATATCAAGTTTTTCTCAAGGAAGGAATGCGCGCATAGTTATGGATTTCTCGTTACTTGCAGTTATTCTTGCTTTGCTACGACGTAATATCTGCAGGTTTCGACTGTCCTGGCGATCGATGCATCGTGACTTCTAGTGAAAGCTCGATCTGGTACATGGTCCGGCTCTTCAGGCTGCGTCCAGCTGGTTCCACTTGTGTTGACGGAAATATTGACGCTGTCAATTTGACAGTTTGATTGTTGCAGCTCTGATGCAATCAACGGCGGGACTCTACAAAACCCTGGCTGCAGGTCCTCCTGCCCGTCTGCAATCTAGGGAAATTGTGGTTGTCTTGGCCAGATATGCGTCAAGCGGACTGATATCCCTCTCCATGAAGTCAAGCTCCGTCTCGACTTCGGGTGCAATCTGCCTTCTAGTGCACCGACATTCTCCGTGCGACTGTCAGACAAGAGCCCAACCCAGTCGAGCACGGACACCTGGCCCTGTTGCACCCGGCATTGCAGTACTTGCATACCGCCTCGGACGAGTACGACAACATTGTCATCTGCCTCAACAGACACGGTAGCATGCGATACAGCAATCACATCCCCACCGGTGACCAGCACCGTCTTCTTCTGAACCCGGAACGGCAAAAGTAGGGAAGAGTAGGTCCATCTCCACGACTATCGACAAGAGCCATTTATCACACCTCATTCTTGTGATCGTACATTCTGATGGTGGAGGGGATGCAGTAATGCATGATGGAGATGGTTCTAACAAATAATACCCTTGTTTCGTGCGGGTCACGGACAGCAAAAAAAAATCCAGTCCTCCACAGTTGTATGTCTATCCCCCACACTACTTGTGATCGTGAAATATGGAGGCGATCACTCTATCTCCGATCGCACCTAGCTCTTTCAGGTGAAACTTGTAGATTTAATGAAATTCCACGCTACTGCTCAAGTCCTTTACCACTCTTCACAAACGAGACAAAAAAGCGAGAAAAACAGCTTGCCGAACAGTCATGACACTATTGATCAGGCTTCACCATCCAAGATTCGGAATTCTTCTCTCTCCAGTGCAACTTGTATACTCCCAACCTACTGTCATCTACAGCTTCGGTGCTCAATTTTGTCAGACTTTCTGCACTCAATGATAAGCACTGCCGACTATCCTGAGCAGGCACATTACATCACATTGTAGTAAAGTAATCCATAGCTATGAGTGAAGAGAAACGTCCGAACGGCTGGGTGGCGCTCTTTCTCTAGCAAGAGTTAGTTATAGGTAAGAAATACGGGAACAGAGGGCGAAATGGATATCGAGGTACTGAGTGTAGTTGTGCAGACCAAGGAGAGGCGCATAGCACATAGTCCCATGATTTTAAGGTGGGTTATGCCTAGTTGTCAGCTGTGTCGGTATTGCGAAGATCGCAACGCTGTTGTAAGTAGTCAGCAGAGAAGCACAACAGAAAAAGTAGGACAAGTCACGCTTGGAACGGCATATAAAACACCCTCCGTCATGTTCGCCGTCACTCGTTTGTCCATCTCTAGTGTTAGTGGTAGACGCTACGGTATCACTCTGCAGGCATTTTAGAAATTTATGGAAATGCAAGTGGAATGAAGAACCGCCAACCCGGTGCAACGATGTGTCTACGCTACTTTGGTGTCCTGGCTGTCTGTTTCCATGTTGACTGGGGTGCTCGCCCTCGTCGGCCGTGGACGTTACAGGGCGGTGCTATGGAGACATTGGAAAACCAACAACAGTAACGGAATTTGAGAGCAGCCTACCCGATCTGTTCTGCTTCGCCGTCGGTCCCGCCGATCTTCTTTCGGAGGTAAAACAAGCAGGCGCTATAGACGTCAATAGTGTCCACATCCTGAAATGATGCAACATTGAGAACTAACACACCTGCTTGGGTCGCGCAGTGCGTACGGTTTCCAGTGAAGCCCGCACCCTCTCTTGGGCACACCGGGATAATTTTGGCCTCCAAAAAAGTGTTGATAATTTTGATAACAGGCCAGCCTGACGTGATTTGACTGGACACAAAGAGTGGGCTTCAATCCCCCAGAAGGCAGGTCCTGGCAAAACCTGTGATGGGCCAAAGGTTACGAGTAGGGGTCTGAAGTGACATGAATCACGCGTACATCCCGTAATGGCTCATTGCTTTCTGAAAGGAAACTATCCGTCTGCCGATCAGCGTCTTCTTGCTTTGTCTCTACCTCGTCTTGCGGCAAGTCCTGTGATGTCATGCAGAGGAGGTCACAATGGGGATTATCATGGCGTGGATCATGCGTACCACCGATTCCAGTTCATTTCTCTCTGTACGGCTAGAATCGCTGTGTTCGTCAGCGTCTTCTTTTTCCTCCTCTGACTCTCCCTGCCAGACAACCTGAGGTCATTAAAAGTTAGAAAGTGAGGGCTGTCGTGATCTGGAACACCTATACCCCTAACTCTGACACTTTTCTGCCAATCTCAAGAAAATTGTTCTGTGCTTCTCGCTCTCTCTCTGCCACTAGCATTTGGCTCTCAGTTGCATGCTGTTGTGTGGACGTCTAAAACACGGAGGACAGAAGACCAAAAGCCAATGCTTACACCCGATGTCCGGTCATGGCGTAAATGAAGTTCCCTGACATGACGAATAAAGTTATTTCGCGTGACCATCTGCCCACAGCCTTGCCATCTACAGTGTATGGTTACGCTCCGCCCCAAATCTCTGATTCCATGCTGATTTTTGAAGTGACCGGGAAAAATGCTGCAGGTGATGGGCTCCAAGCATTCCCAGCCGCCATCCAACGTATGGAGGCAAAGAGTATACGGGCAATTGGCATAGTCGTTCGTGTGCACGGCTGGTACGCCGCTGTAACGTTCAGGTGTTGGGGGATGCTAGGAAGTAGGTAGCAGGCGCTACCCAAGTATCAGTAGGTTACTAATTAGTAACGCTCGTGCGAGCTCACCACGAGTCCCAAAACAACCAGATAAAATTTTCGATATGGTGTCAAAATCCAGAAGTTAGATCTCTCAGAACTGCACATACAAATTCAACAGCATGGGGTACAGCATAGGACTCGCTGTATTATCATGTGAACTAGAGAAGACATCGGACGAAATCAAAATGACGTACGAATTTACAGATTCATGATTCCGACGATGTCTTTCTGCCAACAAGTCACCTACGGAGGAAGCTGACATCGTTCAGCCACTTCCCGATTGATGTAAGTGTGGTAGAGGGCTCAGTGGTCATCTTGTGGAGACTTACATGTACCCAAGAGTGAGGGAACCTGGAGTGCACGAATGTCTGTACGCTTCTCCAAGTAGCACAGGAATTGCCGCAGCAGCAGCATGTACCTTGCGGTGCCATGAGGCAGACGGGACGCATCCCTATGCAGTGGTTTTGCTGTTTGAACACGTAAATTATATCACTAGAATCCTAATTTTACGCCAAGGTAATATATTCATCTGGCAATTACCTTGCTTGCAAGGTTTCTCCACCCCCAATAATCGTGGGAACTTGTAGTCCGGAGTATGTGTGGGAGCCAATTCCTTTTTATGTCTACACTGCCTCAGTGTTGCAAGGTGAAGAGACAACGCAAAATCTTGTAATGCTGCATAATTTTTAACTATGATGTCCAACTACACCCCACCACTTCCTAGTTTTCTCGTTTTCTTCTTCCAAGCGATCATCTTCCATCAGTAATTCATCCGAATGACATTTTTGAAAGATTTCTTCATCAAAATTTTGCAGTAGACGGATGGTAGAGCGCCCTGCACTTCTCGAAAGTGCCACATACAAATTGAATAGATTGAGACCGCTGGAGGGAGGAGTAGCAATGTTGACAATGACACATGGCAGTGTTTGACCTTGTGAGCGATAATCAGTGAATGCATATGCTGGTGTCACTGGAAATTGATGACGTCGCATGGAGCATACAACATTTTTTCGGTCACCGGAATTGACCCTAATGTGCAATGTTTGCATAGCAGGTTCTACTGGTATGACAGATTCTTCCAGATCTGTCAATTTCGAAGTTCGTGTTCGATCCATCTTCACTAAGATGTATAATGGCAAATGTTGTAGTTTCACCGCTGACGTATCGTTGATAATAGGCTCTTCATCAGGACGATAGACCATTCCAACTACTGTGCCCCGCACGCCATTGGTGATGTTGAGGTCTGTTTCAACGTTTTCAGTGACCATGACTTTCATGCCTGTTGAACTATTAGTTCGAGTACTTTCATATGTTACTAACAAATGCCCTACCTAATGCAATGTCCATTTCGTTTGGAAGTTGTTGTAAGACTTGCTGATTTGCATCTCGTGACGTTGACATGTGTAATGCCATAGCATAGCGTTCACTTAGAGATAACGGTTGACCCTTGATGGTGTCTTCTGCTGTGCAACGTACGGTTGCCGTTCTTGAATGTTGCGCATGTTTCTGCAAAGCAAAAACATTCCACGCACGCCGAACACCGTGTTGTGGGGTGACCAGAGAGACATCTGACCATGGTGCAGCATCAAAGTTGGGTACATCGCATTTTGGATTTGTTAGTATCAGCGACCTAAGCATTTCAATATGATGTTCTTGCACCTGACCCAACCGCAAATGCTGTAGGAAATCCAGCCATTCTGGATCATGAACGTGCATCTGGTCCTTTAAGAGAACCACTGTGTTGAACTCTTCATAGATACATCGTCCAATTTGAGACTCCACTGCATCTCGCTGTCCGCGACTTGGAAAGTACAAAGCCTCAGTGGCACCAACAGCTACAGGCGGAAATTGATGAAAGTCGCCGCACATGATTACGTTGATACCACCAAAGGAATGTGTACTCAGCCTTTGACCCTCCACAAGTTTTGCAATAGTGATATTGTGGGATAATTTCGCAAGGAACGTTTTGCTGATCATAGACATTTCGTCTATGATAAGATAGCGATAGTATTTCCATGAGTTTTGCAATTTCTCCTTCGTCTCCTCCCTCATGGACGTGTTGTCACCACGTGAAATCATGGCGATGGAGTGGGTTGTTTTGCCATCTATTAACGACACTGCAACACCGGTGTATGCTGCTTTTAATAACCAATGTTTGGCACCTGATTAACAGTCAAATATTTGAAAGACCTCTTTTCCAGTTCTACGATACCTTTCACAGAAAAGTAATCTGATATTGTCTGTATCACCTTCGATTTACCTGTACCCCCTTCTCCGTGAATGAGCATACGCAAAGGGGGAGGGGCCTGTCCACATAGAGTTTGATCCAGATGCCATGTAACAATTTCATATGCCCGTAACTGATCAGGTTTTAGCAAAGACGGATCCACTGACATTAATGCCACTTCAGAAAATTCTTTGACTGAGTTGTCCATATATTGGACATTGGGCTGTGAATCAATCTGCAAAATGTTGTCCAACCGTGCAATATTAGGTCCTGATTGTCGTCCCAGAAGCACATGGCCCATGTCTGTATTTTGTCTATGGACATCATGTGCCATTTCATTGTGCCACATCAGCAGATTGGTTATGTCTTTTTCCGTACCAATTTGAAAGAGATAGTTGTCATTCACTGGGTGTGATGAAGATTCATCAGCAGGATACACGTTTGCATATTTCGTGACTTCCACCGCAGATAATCCATGGATATCCTCCTGACAGGAGGATTGAGAAGCAATCACCTTAGCAATTGCCTCTTTGGTGACTATAACACGATTGCCCAACACTGTTTGTCCGTCTTCTTCTTCTGTTCTCATTTCCTCATCTTGTTCTGTTAGCATGATGGGTATTGTATCTTCTGTACCACTTTCCTGAGCTGCAGTTTCACAGGAATGGAAATATTGGATACTGGATACTATGTCATGGATATGTCGAGGCACAGTGCATAAGAAGTTGTCGAACGCATCTTGCCAGTTCTCTGTTGGAATCTTTAAATCTGTATCCAGATATCGCCATGGTTTCAACAGCAACAGCATACTGGTGCAGTAAAAAGGGTAGATGTCAGGATCATCGTTGTGCAGAAAATAACACCCAATGAAGTTGGGCAGAGTATTATGACCTTGACGACACCTGATATGGTGTTTTTGTCCTGATTTGGGATGACCCTCTTTGTAAAGGACACGCTCATGACGAGGTCGCCCCCGACTCTGATGGGCACTTCTTTGCAATTCCATTTGTTCTTCTACATCTTCAACATCACTTTCATATGTGTCCATGAAAAATTCTAGGACATTCATTTGACCCAGTGCATCGCCACGATAAACATAATCCATGACTTGGTTTTTGGAATGAAGTCGACCACATTTGTCCACTTCAAGTGTTACAGCATCATGGGTATCACTCTGGGCAGAAAATCAGATTATGCTTGGTATCTATAGCAAAAATTATACTTTTCCTGTTTCCTCCTCTGATGCCGAGATTTCAGCTCCAATGACGTGACTACTGCACACCTCTGATATCAACAACTTGGTGTCAACATCACGTTCATAATTCTTACCTTGAATCACCAAAATTGAGTTCCATTGTTTTTCCCACACATTCTTCACTGTGTCAGACATGTCTTCGAAGCATTGGAAACGTGTCTTGTAACTGTTTTGTGAACAACGACCAATATATGTTTGAGTAATGATGGGAACAGTATGTGTCGCCCCATCCCATCAAATATGACATCACCATCGGTGCAGCTAACTCCTGTTCTCTGTTAATGGTGTTGACCAATCAAAAAATCAACAGATGCTGGTGATTGTGAAGATCATCCAAGTATGATGTTGTCTGCATATGGTATGCAAATGTCTTTGCCATTATTGCAGACATGTTGAAATTTCTGCCCTGCTTCTTTGTCTGATATGATGTTATATAGAATGACAAATTGGTCGTCGCTTTCGAGTTTGTCAACAGTTTGATATCATTATTGCAACGGGCATTGATGGATATTGCAGGTGACCAGGCATTGATGAACTCGTACATGCGCTTCATACCCCATTCCCTGGATTCTGTAATGAAATCTTCTTCTGCCCAAGCAAATGGTGCACACCTTTTGCAACGTAACCCTCCATTTTTGCTTGGAATGAGGCATCGTCGAAACTCACATGTATGAACTTGTTTGGCTCTTGCAACTCTCTTTTCCAATGATCATATTTCATCCTCATAATCTGCAGAATCTGGTTTTGGTGGACGACTGTATGCCACCTCAACATCATTTGGAATTTTTTTAATGGCATCCAAAGTCTCCAAACCAGGAACATATGCATGAATATTGTTCTTGATAAAATGCTGTACATCCTCTCGGAATTTGTCTTGTTTTAGAAGATCTTCCATTTTTTGGAAAGTAGGCACATTCTTCAACCACAACAGCATGTGTAGATGCAATGAGCCCCAACCTTGTGACTCCACTACACCAACATATGCTGCCAACCGTCCAAAAACTCCACTGTCACTTCGAACTTGGTAATGTGTCACCGAAATGCCAAATAACGTGCACAGAATGGTTGATATCATGAAATGGAAGAATTTTGCTGCTGCATATGGATCATTGGCTATATTTTTGGCACAGATGTCTTTCGTAGGACCTATTGTTGCCATAAAGTGATCCAAATCTATTTGCGCTCCACAGAAGATTTGTGCAACAGGATCGTGTAGATCACATGGATTAATGGTTAACCAAAGTGTGGGTGGATTTAACATAATCAATGTCGTCCAGATTTGACTGCGAAGCTGGTATCGACTTTGATCAGATCCAATGACACGTCCTGCAGTTGTTTGGACATGACGACGAAGCAACCAAATAGCAGGCTCTGATATAGGTTTTCCGTTTGCTTCTTCCTCCTCAGCATGGCGTAAATTTTCTGCAGTAATGGACATTAACAAATGTGCGTCTCGGTCGAAAGTTTGCCATTGCATTTGTACACGAGCAGATGCAAGAACCTGCCGACATTGCAGAATCCCAAAACACATGAAACAAAATGTCTTGTGTACTCGGAATCACTGATCATGATACTGTAGCAGCCACTTTATGTGATCTGCAAAGTCAACAACAACCTCTCGCTCGGCCTCGATTCCACCTTCTCCATAAGGGAATAAGATGGGGAAGATGCGTGCAAAGTAATTGCCTTTGTATCCACCATTAGGTAAATTGTGCTGGCCATTTTGCCTTCGCAAACCAAAATCATTGACAGGTTGCGTCCCATGACGAATGGCATATATGCCTTCTTTACCCTCCCTCCACAAATTTGTGAGAGCCCATTTTGTTAACTCTTTTGCAGTTAACGATGTCATGTCGGTATCCAGAGTACTGGAAACTTGTAATGGAATCACATCTGCATCTATTATCCATAAGTTTGTGCATATAGTATCATTTCCAAAGGAATTTCACCATCATGACTACCCATATTCCCATATGACAGTGATCCTGATACTCTGTTTAGCCCATATGCATGTCACCATTCCAACTAGACTACAAACCTTCATTATCATCCAATGGTACGTACCCTTCACTTTCTTGTTCAATTACTCCTACATCATCACTTTGCCAGATGACACCACATATTTCAGATGGAACATCATCCTCAGGCAAAGACTGCAACCACTCCTCGTTAATTTGTATATCTCTGTAATACTTTGTGTTATGTTGTTTTAACCAATGCAGCACTTTGCAGATAACTTGTCGACGAATGCAGAACATAGAGTAAATCCAATTTCGGGGCAACTCTCCTACTCCGATAAAGGATACAGTGATCAGAGAAGCAAGCATGGCAGGTGGTCATGGCATCAAATTTCCTTTGACCATTGATGTGATCCCCTGAGAATCCAGCTCATATGATGTAACGTTTCCCCGCATTGCACGTTGCAAAGTTGACATGTCACGGACGCCTTGGTTACGTTTAGGAAACAACTTGAAAACGTAAACACGTGGATAAACGAGGGCGACAAGAAGTTGTTCAGGAAATGTCAAAGTCTTCAAGATCCATGGGATTTCCCCAATCCAAAGATTATTCGCTAACGAATACCGGGGGGGATGATTGTGAGTTTTCTTCAACTCCACTAAACAGGACCTGCAAACTGAAACCACATAACCTTCATCAATGTTTTTGACTCCTTTAGGATCCAGAAGTTTGCCATCGAATAAGTCATGGTTTGCATGCCTCTGCTTCGGAACCAAGTGCATGACATTTGGAATGTTGTTCAAAGGTATTTCAACAACACCATCTGCCATGCAAAAGCATTCACGAGTGCACACACCACAAATAGTGACTGCAAGCGCTGCACTAGATGTTGCATAATAGAAATGTGAATAGCACAAAGCTGTCTCCTGAGCAGAGGGCACTTCTAAAAAGGTTCGGTTTCTGTCTTCCATTACTTCTTCTCCATGACTTTTGTTTGTTGTGTCAGCATCCATTTTTCTTCTTTTACATGGGTGTCCAGCTTCTGCCTTCTGTACTGCATGAGACAGCTCCAGAAGTCTGCTGATTTCCATGGATGACAATTTGGAAAACAGACGTGATATCAACAATGTCTTGTCATGTCATTCAGCTTGGCTCAAGTGCACCCTTCCACATAGCTTTGCCAACAATGTCCTCATCAGCAATGTCGACAATTCATTTTGGACTTCAGACTCGCCTGAAAAAGGAGAGATAGGGTTTCTTCTAAAAGAATGAAATAATGATACCATTGAAAATGACAGATGAGCACTTGAACCTGTTTCTTTCTTCTCCTTCTTCAGCTTGCTTATGTTTCCTCAATCCACCTCTGTCACTTCGTTGCCATGCAACTCCACATAAAAACTGCAGCAATTCTGCAGAGCCATGTGCTATGATAAACAACAACATTTCATCTTTGTTGCGACGGATTTGATAGGGTAATGACAACCACCCTTGAACATAGTCTTTTATCTCGTCCATGGTGAGAGAAGAAAGAATTGCATGCAAAGCCATGTTATCACTGTGACTCACCATGTTGAATACAGGAATGGGAGATGACCATCCAATGTTGAACTCAGAACAATTTATATGCTAAATGATATATCAATGCTGTCATGTTTCACAGTAACATATGTTAATACAGTAACACGACCAACTACTAAATAAGATTTGCATCATCAAGAAAATGAATGGTCACAACAACTTCTGCAGCATCTCTTCTGTTAAATGTATACATAGGTAAATTCAACTCGATAGCAAGTGTGATGATATCTGTAATTGAATTCATCACTAGGCACACCCCCCCCCCAAAAAAAAAACAAACCCTCTGTCTCATCTGATTGCAACAGACAAGGTGGCAATGGCAACAGCATTTCGCATGTCAAATGAGCTGTAGCCAGAGTAATGGGAGTACACATATGAATATGAATAGGTCCTCCGTGTCCATTGTTTGCAGACTCTTTGGAAACTATCAAAAACATACTCAATATATATATATAAAATGAAACGATGTAGGGAGAGAGTACTCCCTAGTAGGATATTGAGTGGTAAGAGAGTGGTAGAGGGTTTGTTTGATTTTTCTAAGGGGCTTGATCCCCATTTTGTACCTTGGGTTGGGACTTAGGTGCGAGGCGAGTGGCTGATTAGTAAGCAAGGTTGGACTTGGACTCGAGTTTGTACTAGCTACAAAAAACAATCACCACTATAGAGGCTGGAGAGCACAGGCTGGTGTGACCAGCCTGTGGCAGTCTTTTCTGTTTTCTGCCTTTGAGAGTGAAGTCAGGACAGCTCTAGGGGAGTCCTAGAGTGGTGGGATTGAGCAGAGTCTGTGTTAGGTTTTCAGCTGAGTGTTTCCAGTTTCTTTTCATATTTTCTCTACTAGTTCTCCTCTACAGCAGGGTCCCTATTGGTCTAACTAGCCTTTAGATCCACTTCCCTACTCATTTATTAGTTATCTCTACAACGATGTTACCTGATATCAACACTCCCTCCAAATGGTCCATATCAATACATGAAAATTTGCTTCTGTGTTCTGTCTGCATTAAATATATGTCGATATCACCCTTGTGATATTCTCTCGAAACCACATAATACAAATAAAGAACACAGTGTCTTCGATCCATATCACGTGACCTGTAACACGCCATGATCTCTTTCCTATAACGGGGTGATCCTGACAGCGTGATCAACAACTCACACCAAGCAACTGCCTCATGACCCTGAAAATTGCATATAACTTCCACATATACAATCACAAGTGTAAGTTGTTTCAAATTCACAAAGTCAGACCCAACTCACAATGCTGCTCTCTTCCTCTGCTTTCTTTCCCTGATGATGACAAACTACATGGCTACTCTGTCAACCTTGCGTGCCATATCCGAGGATCCTCCTGCATCAACAACAGAATCTCTGTTAGCAGATCGCAGAGAACAGCTACAGAACAGTGGCTTTTATCTTGCAGACGATGACATTCACAACAAAGTTGAATGGATCTGTCATGGGCGCTCCCATTATCTTGCTGTCGCTGGCAATGGTGAGAAATAAAATTATTTGCTCAATGTCCATACAGCTCACATCATATCGGATTTCCACTCTGCAGAAATGCAACGTCAAGTTGCTGATTTATCTGCTATTGTACAAATCAACAGCAACAACTACTGGTTAATGTCAGATGCAGGTTATTGCAAAGGAATGAAGTTCTGTCAGCATCTCTATGACATTAAACCATCGTGCACCATATCAGAACCACCCATGAATCCCTACAAAACCGATTTCACTGCAGTCATGAACAATTTACGGATCCTGACTCAGAAGACAAGCACCCCAGGATATCAACTTGGTCAAGGTTTCTTCTTCCATGACAATGCCACCTTGACACCGACACGCTTCAAAATTCGCCACATTTTATTCAAGGTAAACTACCCCGCATCCATGATCTTAACGATATCTGAATATATTTAGCATCTTCAAGATCATAAAATGCAACAAAGTGTATTGGACATCCCAAACTCTTCCAGTATGTCGTATTCTGAACACTATACTCACACACCCCATCATGCATTCGACAGAGGCTGCTAACTACTCACCTCAAAACTGGGCGTTGACTCATGAAGAAACTCGTGAAGAACTATTCCTACTACAACAAACTCATCACATAGTCCCCATTCACACATACGATGTCAATGGTGAACTTATCCTTCCTAGTGAATACTGTGACTCTTTGGAAAATGCAGTTGTCAAACTTCACTTTAACTTATGCCACTGGCCAATAGCAGGAAGGAACGGTTCATCAGCCAAAGATTCTTACATGGCCGATATCATCCTGATTCGAGTTCTGGTGCCACTGCCTCCTCCCACTTTGTCACTACCCCAAAAAAGGAAAATCCCGTTGTTCTTAGAACCAGAGAGCAGCCTGGACACAAAGAAGAAGAAGAAGGCATAGGTAAATCACGCCCAAGCACCAACATCACTCTCTATCTCATACCATGCACCACAGGCATTCCCCGATGCATACAAATCCATAACTTCATATCTATCAACCATGTACATTAGTGATTCTTACCTGTATTCATGACTCATGTATCTGTATACTGTCTGCCTTGACATGAAACCCACACTCGCCACTGCAAGCAAGGTAGATGCCACCACAGGCAGCATTTCCCAAGTAAGCATAATGTACTAAAAATGTGTAAAATGTCATATATAGCATTATAACACTTTAAGCCTTGTGTCAAAACTATATTGGATATGGTGTGTTGCTGCTCAAATCAAAAAGATAGATCTGGCAACATCAAACACCAAATGTTAGTTATTCCATCACATAATAATCTCAATAATCTGTATATGGTGCAGTCTTGTCTGTCAGACACAAAAGACAACACCAATAGTTTTATCAACCACATAATAATAATTTGTTTAACTACTATTTACTTATCAACAACTATATATAGATTACTCTAGGATGGAACTCGTAGAGCCTCACAGCCCTTGCCCTGCTTAAGGCATGCCTGACACCACAAGTAGGTTTTCCATGATAACTGTACTTACCTACGATCCAACGGAAATGACAAAGATGCACCAGGTTTAGATATACGCAATAAAGCTTACCTAATTTAGGCATATCTCGTTCAGACTTACCTTTAAGTTCACGAACCCTGACTCTAACTCAGAGGATCGAAGTCAGAGGCAAGAGTGAAGAACTCGAAAAGGCTCCTCCAGCAGGGATTATATATATTGTATGTACTGTACAGTTATTAGTGATTATTTTCCACGCTTTGACCATTTCCACAAATGGACAAGTACAAAATATTCATTAAATGACATGTGGTTACATTATGCTTGTCTTGGTAACCCAGATATATTACATATATATTGGTATATCATTTGGCTCAATGTGTGCTACATATGACCAATCAATCACCTTGAGTTACCCATGATATAGCCTTTATATAATCATATTTTGCAATATATTTTGATAACTAACCGATATATTTTGGGAGCAACCACATCATCATACCACGCTTCAAGGTTTCCTGTGATATTTTTAACAGCATTTCCCTCTGACACAGTGGCGGTTTCAATATTTTCAGACACTTTAAAGAGTATTCGAAAGTGAAAACAATATTTTTTATTATGATTCAAATTACCACGCCCTTATAAAATTTTATTCCGAGAAGGCTTATAATTTTTATCACCAGTTTATATCAGGAGAAACATTATGATATCTATCCAAAGACAATTGAAAAGTATATATAGCGTGAATGTTGCAAGGTTATTGACAATAATATCTGCCCAAAAAGATAGCAACAATAAGTAAAGTTTAAATTTGGAAATCACTTTGAAGGCACACTTAATTTAATGTTACACAATAGATTCTGAGATCATCGAAATAATAGGTTTTCCAATGATCAAAATGTAATACAAAAGTAAATAATTAGAAATCAGTTTCCATATGCTCAGAAGTGATCATGCAATGAGGGGGCACAAGGCGCCCAATGCCTGCCCAGTAATCTCCACACTAGGTATTCATTTCGTCAGATCATCAACGCAATTGAGCATATTTAGGCAATGGCATAGATGGAGATGATAGTTTTGGAACAGCACTGAGGAAGAGTTAGCGGATCATGAGCATTATCTTTGGAGCAAAGCTATATCTCAGGAAGGACATGAATTGCATTGGGTCTACATTTATATGATGCCATGATCCTACATACACAATGATGCGTGCATATGAACCCAACTCACCCCTATGAATTAGAAAAGTCAGGAAATTACAGCCATATTAGATTGAGACCTACTGCTTGGTCAATTTGCGGGGATCACCTGACAAACATCCCCCAGTGGAAGCTTGGTACTGTCCTCCAACTCTACCCCTTTCGGATCTTTTTTCACTTGACATTTCTTAACCCAGTGAATTTGGCCAGCGAGCTCGCCATGTAGTACGAGACAATACTGACCAGCACTTCTCGGGTTCACGGGAGTCAAGTCATGTGCTGGAATGAAGTGATGTTCGATATTTGCACTCACTGTACTTGAGGTCACAGTGACTGACACATGACCAGGAGGTGCTAAGCCAAGCCCATGTATGACCGTAGAGAAGCGGTGTAAAGATTGATGTTAAATGAGTGTGGGAGGAGACTAGAGAGTCTCCTGTTGGAAGGGGGTCCTAGTTCGACCCAGGGAGCTAGAGTTGCCTGGTAGGGAGTCAAAGAGTGGTGTGAAAAGACTGAAAACGCGCCCCTAAAACCCAAGAGAGACTGAAGAAAACATTTATAGCACATCAGGAATGAAGAAATAATATTCCAAGCACTCTGGCTTGGAATTCCGTCTGTTTCGTCTCTATAATGCGTCTATTATTATTTTTTAAGTATGTACAGGTGCTCTCGAAGTGGTCGCGCGGGCTTACATAAGCCAAACGCGTGCAAACACGAAGTAAAAAAAACAAAAGAAAGAAGAGAAAACAAATCAGTAAGTAAAAACAGTGAAATAAAAGAAATATCCTAGTAGGGAGGATATTCTCCCTACAGCGGTCAGGAACCGTAGTGTGGACCACTCGCTTGAGCAGCGAACCACAGTTGTAAGACGCGGAAACCCTCAGGCATACACGCCAGTTGGCATAGTCACAGAAATTATTGTCAAAGAGCCAAGGAACACACCCTGAACAGTAAAGTTAGTTCGGATCTACGATGGAGTGGAAAGTCTACGTACTGTAGTCAGCCTCTGCTTGCGCCAGCTCGTTGAGGGGCCGAGGGGTAGTATCGTCAGAGTGAGGGACCCAGGGGTCGCAGGCCAAGGTGCTTGGACCTGATTTGGCTGAAGGATCCACAGTCGACTGTGACGTGGGTGGAGTAGTGCTGCGAGGTACAGTCCAAACAAATGACTTCTGGCGCAGTTCTATGAATGCTGCCATTTGTGTAGAATCCAAGATGGCCCCATTGAGGAACATGCCAGATCTGGGGGAAAAAAAAGGGGGGAGTTAGTGTGTGCTACTAGGAGAGGAAGTCACTTACTCAGTGACGACTGCAGTATTTTTTAACTGCATAATGCCAGATTCGATTGTGACATTGCAGTAAGTTCTGCCTACTGACCGCAATGTTCCTCTATACCCCTTTCTGGGACCGGAGATGATCCATACCTCATGACCAACCTGGCACTCTACGTCACGAAGAGAATGGTTTTCTAGTTTGACGCAAAAACCGATGAGGACATTATGCTATAACTTCATTAGAACAGTATAAAAGCATGAAGGTGCGAACACTTACCAATGGACCATCATCAGCCAGAACTGTAAGATGGCCAGATACGAAGTCAACAGAACGAATGAGCCCTTCGATGCCTACAGCAGGACCACGGGCCACTCGAACACAGTCGCCGATAGTAACATCATACCCCTTCTCCCTGGAGAATTGCAGGGTAGATGGGGGTATGATAAGCACCTCGTCCATACTGACAGACACCTGTATGAGGTCACTCCCCTCATCGATATCGCCATCGCCACCAAGAACTTCGGGTTCTTGGGCCCTGGACTTTCCCTTATCTCTGAGGTTGTCAGGGTCAG